>JAEMHR010000126.1:0-78781 GCA_016490725.1 Amphichorda felina
TTTTGGGTACCCCCCCCCCCCCCCTCCGCAATATACCCTTGCTAGATGGTGGACTTGGGATTTGGCTATTATTACGGTGCCCTTGTTAGATAGTGACTTGAGATTTAGCTATTATTAAGGTTACGCGCGCGCGAAGCGGTCTGCTATTTTCAAGCGACGACATGGGATGTAGGACTACGTACCCATCATCGGATGATGGCCTTGACAGGGAAGCGGACATTGCGCTACTAGGGGTTGGGCGAGAATCAAGGTCTTGACGGACTCGCCGTCTTCCAGAACCGTCGAAAGGATGCGGTTAGAAGTATAAAACCGGCCTCATGCCCTGCTCAACATCAGGTTCAGGGACACTCCAGCATCGAACAATCCTCACACTACAAATCCCAAGCAACCCACCATGTCACCCAACATGAAGCCCATCACTCTCTACGCCCACCGTAAGACTGGCCTTCCTTGACTCTCATAATAGCGGCTAATCTGTCTCCCCCAAGCTATTGGTCCCAACCCTCGCAAGGTGGCCATAGTCCTTGAGGAGCTTGGACTCCCATATGAGCAGGTGGGGAAGCCTCTATGATAACTTTAGTTCTCAGAAAATCCATTCCCTACTAATTCACCCGCTTCTTCAGATCAACCTCGAAAATCCCAAGGTGGACTGGTACTTCAAGCTGTGCCCCAATGGCCGTCTTCCTGCCATCGTCGACCCCAACAACAACGACCTCGTCCTCTGGGAGTCGGGAGCCATCCTCGAGTACCTCGTCGACACGTACGACAAGGAGAATAAGCTTAACGCCACCGGCTTTGCCGATAAGTGGCACCTGAAGCAGTACTTATTCTTTCAAATGTCCGGCCAGGGGCCCTACTATGGACAGTTTGTCTGGTTCAACGTCTACCATCCCGAAGACTTACCGTCGGCCAAGTCCCGCTACGAGAACGAGATTGTCCGAGTTGTCGGGGTTCTGAACGACATTCTTAAGGGAAAGGAGTATCTCGTCGGCGGCAAGTTGTATGTTCTCCTCCCCTCGCCTCACCTGCGTACTGGCTGCTAATGAAGTTTCCCTTAGGACGTATGCGGATATCGCTTTCATCCCCTGGAACCTGGTCTTGAGCAACGACAAGCTTCTCAACTTTGTCGAGAAGTACGAGCTGAAGGAGAAGTACCCCGACTTCTATGCTTGGAATCAGCGCTTGCTTTCACGTCCTTCTGTGAAGAAGGTGCTGGGCCTCGAGTAACGGGGGGTTCATTTATTTAAGTAGTTGATTCGCTTTAGGGCCATAGATCGTAATGGATACTTCATGATGGTATAGTTGAAATAAAGAAATGCCGTGCCCCGCGAGTTGACTTTTGCCCGCGCCCAGGGGCTTTCAGTCGTCCCAGATGGCCGCCTTGGCGCGTTCAGCCTCCTCCTTTCGCCGCTGCTCGTCCGCCTTCTCCTGCTCCCGCCGTTTCCTCTCCTGCTCCCGGACGGAACGCTGGTACTCCCTCTGCTCCTCCGTCTGCCTCGGAACCTTGAGCCCCAGACCCGCGGCGATCATGCGTCGCGCCACTGCGTCTGTCTTCTCTGGTCTGCGCTCAGACGGCACCGGTCCCGATGGGGCACTCGGGTGCCACTGCTGTTGCTGCTTCTGGTGCGAGGTGGCTGATGAGCTGGGCGTTGGCGGTGGCGTGTTGGGGATGGAAGGCTTGTTGGAGGATGATGTCGTGGTCATGGGAGTTGTCTGCTCGCTACTCGGCTGGACTTCTTCCTCGCTAGAGGATGAGAGGTCCTCGTCCTCCCATGAGTCGGCGACAGGCTTTTTGGTTTCTTTCTTAGCGGACGCCTTGGTTGTGGTCTTAGGCGTGTCGAGGGAGAGATTGGCTAGTGAGCTCTCCACGTCTCCCTTTTGTGGGTTCTGCTTGGAGTCTGCCATGGTCTTGTGATGAGAGCAACGAGCAGCTATGAAAGTGTCCGCGCAAGATTTTCGGGTGATAATAGGAGGAAGGTGCCTTCAGGGATGGATATCCTTCAGTTCACCGCTTATTCCTCGTTCAAATATGAAATTGCGTGATGTTCTTAAAGTGTAAGTTGAGATGAGATGACGAATTGCGAGGTTGCGTCAACTTGTGTTGTCTGATTCCAAGGTAGCAGCATGTTATTGTTATGGTGGGATGGTGTGGGGGACTTGGGGTGTGTTCCCCCGCAATTTTGACTTTGGCTACAGTCAACTCCCAGCTTCTCATAACATGGAATTTCACATTAGGAGTCTATGTGAGACAACTACTAGGTAGTATCTACTATTTGCACTGATACAGAAAACCTAAGTGAAGATGTACTAATCACAAGCGCCAACTGCTGTACATCCTTGTAGGTACCGGGTAGGCGCCTGGTGTTTGTGCCATACAACTCAATGGGCATCTGGGAGGATAGGTGCTTTAGTTTGATCTAGAGGCCCGTGTTGTTAGGTCATTTTGTAGTAGCATAATCTTGCCGGGACAAGACTCTCAACCTGAAGCCAACACCTAGTTGTCGGGGTGGATAGGTAATTATATGTACTTCCATTAATAAGCGTTGGAGACGGATGGGATGGGATCAAGAAAGTCCCCGAGGATGATTCCGAGTCGAAGGGTACGTACCTTGTCAGGTGGAAGAGTGAAGGTTCGAGAAGCACGGGTGGTGGCGGCCCACTATTGGCTGGGGCTGCCGAACATCAGCCGCGGTCGGTTACCGCCAATTTTTCGAAAGCATGATGTCGTGAGGCAAGGCCCGCAGCCGGAGCTTCGTCGAAGACGCCGACCTCGTCAGGATTCTTACTAAGTCGCCTCCACAACGCCGAAATGGCTGCATGAGCTCAACCTGGACCCCGTCATATACCCCTTGCTCCCTCTGTATACTAGGCCCTCTGTTTCTCTTCGACCTTTGTATTCAATTCGTCTTTAATACCTAATCAGCCTATCGCGTGCGCGCCCCCCGGGTGGCCGCTCTTGTTCGAAGCGGAGTCAGGCATTGATTCGACAGCCTTCTATTCTGCTCGGCCACCATGATCCCGCGGTCCCGCGCCTCCGGGCGCCTCGTCCTACAGAGTACCGCCGCGTGCTCCTCTAGAGCCTGGTCGCGGTCTGCTACGAGAGCCTGGACATCGAGCCCTGCCTATGGATGCCCTCATATCTGCAGCCACCGCCTCCCCGTCGCTCGGACCTCGGCTCCGGGAGCTGCCTTTTCGACCGCTGCGAGGCTACACAAGGAGAAGGACAAGGGGAAAAACTTTTTCGACCCTGCTATCGACCCTGAAACCGAGCCCTTGTCCGAGGAGGAGGCAAAGCTGAACCGAGAGAATAAAAAGAAGGAGGTGGAAGAGAAGGCCGATACCAAGGGCTCGAGCGGCGACGCGCAGGCGTCTGCAAAGAACGAGAGCGGCGCGCAGTCGCAAGATCCCAAACCAGCAAGCGGTGCTGGTGGTGCGGCCGGTGGCTCCGGCTCCGGCTCAGGTGACGGCTCCGGTGACGGAGGCAAGAAGGGGAGGAGATCCGCCGAGCGAGCCCTCTCCAAACCTGTCGTGCCTGATGTATACCCCCAGGTTCTGGCTATTCCGATAGCGCGGAGGCCATTGTTCCCTGGATTCTACAAGGCCATCACCATTAAGGACCCCGAGGTGGCCACCGCCATTACCGAGTCGATTAAGCGCGGTCAGCCATATGTCGGGGCCTTCCTCTTCAAGGACGAGAACCAGGACGACGACGTTATTCGCAATGTCGATGATGTTTATGACGTCGGTGTCTTTGCGCAGATCACGAGCGCCTTCCCCATCCACGGCCAAGAGGGTGCTTTGACTGCCATCCTGTATCCTCACCGGAGAATCAAGCTGTCGAGCCTCATCCCCCCCCAGATCCAGGAACCCAAGGACACGAAAAAGACGGGCGACAAGGCCGAGCCTCCGAGCCCCGAACCAGTACCTCAAAAGTCGGCGACTGACGAGGCCCAGCCAGATAAGAAGGGGGACGTTGTCGCAAGCTTTGAGGAGGGCGCCGTGGAGAAGAAGCCAGACCAGCAGGCGGAGAAGTACGAGCCGACATCGTTCCTTAAGAGATATCCTGTCAGCCTCGTCAACGTGGAGAACATGACCGAGGAGCCTTACGACCCGAAGAGCCCCATCATCCGCGCCGTCACCAATGAGATTGTCAACGTGTTCAAGGAGGTTGCCACCATGAATAACCTCTTCCGAGACCAGATCTCGACCTTTTCGATGAGCCAGTCGACCGGCAATGTGACCTCGGAACCCGCCAAGCTTGCTGACTTTGCTGCCGCTGTGTCCTCTGGCGAGCAGACTGAGCTGCAAGATGTCCTTGCCTGCATGAACATCGAGGAGAGGATCCAGAAGGCACTGGTTGTGCTCAAGCGGGAGCTCGCGAACGCCCAGTTGCAATCCAAGATCACCAAGGACGTGGAGCACAAGATCAGCAAGCGTCAGCGGGACTACTGGCTTATGGAGCAGATGAAGGGCATCCGCCGGGAACTTGGCATGGAGACGGACGGCAAGGAGAAGCTCATTGAGAAGTTCAAGGAGAAGGCCACTAAGCTCGCCATGCCCGACCCAGTCCGCAAGGTGTTTGATGAGGAGCTGAATAAGTTGGGGCATCTCGAGACGGCCGCATCGGAGTTTAATGTCACTCGGAACTACTTGGACTGGCTCACGCAAATCCCCTGGGGTCTGCGGAGCGCGGAGAACTTTGGCATCCCTAACGCCCGGAAGGTCCTGGACGAGGACCACTACGGTCTGCAGGACGTCAAGGACCGGATCCTTGAGTTCATTGCAGTTGGGAAACTAAGGGGCACGGTGGAGGGCAAGATTCTCTGCTTCGTTGGCCCCCCCGGTGTGGGCAAGACCAGTATCGGCAAGTCGATTGCCAGGGCACTGAACCGCCAGTACTACAGGTTCAGTGTCGGTGGTCTGACCGACGTTGCCGAGATCAAGGGCCATCGCAGGACGTACGTCGGTGCTCTGCCTGGCCGCGTCATCCAAGCTCTGAAGAAGTGCCAGACGGAGAACCCTCTTGTCCTGATCGATGAGGTGGACAAGATTGGCAAAGGCTACCAGGGTGATCCGGCGTCTGCTCTGCTGGAACTTCTGGACCCTGAGCAGAACAGCTCGTTCCTGGACCACTACATGGATGTGCCGGTTGACCTGTCCAAGGTCCTGTTCGTCTGCACGGCCAACATGACGGACACGATCCCTCGGCCACTCCTCGACCGTATGGAGCTGATCCAGCTCTCCGGGTACGTGGCGGATGAGAAGAAGGCTATTGCGGAGAAGTACCTGGCACCCGCTGCTAAGGAGGCTGCCGGTCTGCAGAACGCCGATGTGACCCTCACCGAGGAGGCCATCGAGGAGCTCATCAAGTCTTACTGCCGGGAATCCGGCGTGCGGAATCTGAAGAAGCAGATCGAGAAGGTCTACCGGAAATCTGCCCTGAAGATTGTGCAGGAGCTCGGCGAAGACGCCCTGCCCGAGGAGGAAGCTCTGACCGAGGAAGGGAAGTTGGCCAAGGAGGAGTCGGAGAAGAAGTCGGAAGAGGCCGAGGAGGCCAAGGATGCCAAGGAGCAGCCTTCAGCAGAGGCTAAAGAGATCGAGATAACAGAGAAGCCGCGCAAGGCTCTGGAGGTGCCCGACACGGTGCATGTGTCTATCGGCAAGGACAACCTCACGGACTACATCGGCCCCCCGGTCTTCACCTCTGACCGTCTCTACGAGGTCAGCCCACCAGGTGTTGCCATGGGTCTTGCCTGGACGCAGCTTGGCGGTTCTGCCATGTACACCGAGTCGATTCTTCAGGCACCTCTGCGACCACGCAGCAGGCCCGGGTTGGAGATCACCGGCAACGTGAAGAACGTGATGAAGGAGTCGACAACGATAGCCTACTCGTTTGCCAAGTCTTTCGCGGTCCAGCACTTCCCTGACAACCACTTCTTCGACAAGGCCAAGATGCACATGCACATGCCCGACGGCGCCGTGTCCAAGGATGGCCCCTCGGCAGGTATCACCATGGCGACGTCGCTGCTGTCGTTGGCCATCGATGAGCCTGTGAACCCGACGGTGGCCATGACGGGCGAGCTTACCCTGACTGGCAAGGTCCTCCGGATCGGCGGGCTCAGGGAGAAGACGGTGGCGGCCAGGAGGGCGGGGTGCACAACCATCATCTTCCCTAAGGACAACCTCTCCGACTGGTTGGAGCTGCCCCAGGTATGTGATATCTCCGTATCATGAAATGATGTGACCTGCCAACAGTACTAACTAACACGTGTCTAGAACATCAAAGAAGGCATCGATGGCCACCCGGTAGAGTGGTACAACGAGGTCTTTGACATTGTCTTCCCGAGCCTGGACAAGGCAAAGGCCAACACGTGTAAGATTTGCGAGTGGAAGAAGCAGCACGGCAAGGAGGAGACGTCGCGGTCGGAGGAGGAGGAATAGACGAGGCGAACGCGCGAGAGAGTCGTGGCAAAGATGCAAGAACCGGCTTGCACAGAAGCATCCCGTACAAAGAAAGCCTTTTATTAGACCAATGGAGGGGCAGGCGGCATATCGTACATAGCATTTCCTGTTCGATTTTTACTTTTCAGTGTAAAATGCCCCCTCCTCGAGTGAAGGGGGGGCGTGAGTTGGGGCGTTCATATGGGGCATCCTCTGCCTGATGGGAAGGGGCCGGGGAGGACGGATATGCATTGAATGAGATATAGGGAATAAATAACCACTCCTCTTTTACACATGTTGGCTGCAGGCGAACTGAACCTGGCAGCCCTGGCAGCTTGTTTGGTTTGTGCTCTCTGGCGGTTCTGAGAGCGCCGTCCAGATTCCGGGATGTGGAGTCCGCGGGTCCGGGATGTCCGGTCGACTTCCGGGAGCAGGCGAGCAGTTCGAGATATTTCTACTTTTCCTGCACAACATGCTACCCATCTGCGATTACTGTAGTACATACCGTGTGTATGTAGCATGGCGAATCTAGCGGTCATATGAGATGCGGGGGAGCGAGGGGTGTCCCAAACCTGAGGCGAAAGTGCAATACGCTTTGCAGCCGCACCACAAGACCTAGAGCCTCGCACTTTCCGTGGCAATAGATCACACCAGAGCAGGGCGACACTACCTAGGTAGGTAGTTCCATTGGGTGTGCTTGCTCTTAATTGCATGCACGCGCCAACACATTATGCATGCGACATATTGGGCTGTGAGCGGCGATGTGGGGGCTGTTGGGAGGCACTCTTGTTGTCTCCTCAGGCCAGATAGCAATGGTACTACAAATATTACTTGGATAGCTAGTGAGTTAGTATGGAAAACTCCTCTCACTTACACGCTTTCGTCAACTTTGTCTAGCCCCTCTCCCAAAATGAGCGACCCGTTTTCCATCGCAGCCGGCGTCGTAGGCATAGCCTCGCTTGCGGGCCAAGTGTTCAGCGGCATCAATAGCTTCAGAAAACAGGCTACTGGAGTTCCTTCGACAGTAGCCGAGCTCAGCACACAGACAAGGAACCTGTCGGGCATTCTTCACAATCTGTCACTGCTGGCAAAGTCATTGGAAGTTGAATCCCAGGGTGCTAATAGAAGAGCTCTGAGCTTGAGAGCCCATCATCTCAACTCGTGTCAGCAGACGCTCCGTCGGATCGAAAAGCGTCTTCAAAAGGCCCAAGATGACTTTGCCACCGGAATTAAGCTCAAGGCGGTATTACGGAGTCTTAAATGCCCCTTTTCCGTGGAGGAGACGAAAGAATTGTTGGACAAGATGGCGAATCACCAGCGTGTGATCGAGCTCGCTCTATCGGCCGATACCATGACGAAGCTGCTTCAATGCTTGTCTAAGCAGGACGCTGTTAAGCAGTCAGTTGATCAACTGAGGACCACCGTTGAGAGGAGATTTAAAATCGATGCGCGTGTTATGTTGGACGGGAAGCGTGAAAAGATTGTCAACTTCTTCCTACGCATCAATCCACAAACTAGCCTCGATGTGTGTCTTGACCTGCGTCAGCCAATGACTGGCCTCTGGCTTACCGAGAACAATCCCGTTTTCGCCCAGTGGAAAGACGACGATAATTCGAAAATCTGGCTGAGTGGAATCCCCGGTGCTGGTAAAACGATCCTCTGCGGGTCGGTAATTGAGGAGGTGCTCCAGGACAGCAGCGTCCATGTTGGCGTCGCCTTTTTCTTCTGCGACTACAAGAACAAAGAGAGCCAGGAAACAGCCAAGATACTGTCTGTGCTGGCAGCCCAGCTAGCCCTGCAGAGCGATGATGCGTTTGAAGTACTAGAGGCGTATTACGTGGATCTGCACCCCGAGAAACACCTCCAGAAGGAACCGAGTGCAAATGGCCTGCTAGGGGTTATTCAGAAGATGGCTAAGGTATACTACAAGGTATTTCTAGTCATTGATGGCTTGGACGAATGTCACACGAGCGTTGGCGACGTCCTGCGTTCCTTCAAGCTGATTGTCCAAGGATCGCCGACCGTGTCCATGGCCCTCTTCAGCAGAGACGAGAGAAACATCCGGGAAGAGCTGGAGGAAGAGTTTGAACACATCGAGATTGCTGCCCATACCGAGGACCTGGACCTCTACGTCAGAGCGGAGATGGCGAAACGGAGACAGCTCAGCAACCTGGCAGTCAACAGTCCCACGCTGGACGAAGAGATACGCGAATCATTGATCAATGGGGCCAAGGGCATGTACGTGAATTGACCTGAATACCACCATTCGACGAAGTTCTAACCCGGGTGTTCCGAAAGGTTCCGGTGGGTTGCTTGCCAAATAGACCACTTGTGCGAACTGCCCACCAACAGGGCTCGGCGAAAGGCGCTCAAGGAGTTGCCCCCGGACCTCCCCAAGACATATGACAGGATACTTGAAAGGCTACTATCTATGCCAATCGAGGTTCGCAAGCTTACTCAGAAAGCCCTTTACTGGATCGGGCTCCGCGTGTGCTCAACCATGGATGAGCTTTGCGAGGGCCTGTCGGTTCCTGACGATGTGGACGAGATGGACGAGGATGACCGAGTCGATGAAACTGAAATAGCCCGGCGATGCAGCAGCCTCATAAGAAAATCTTCAGAGGGAAACGGATTCGAGTTTGCACACTTCACGGTGCTGGAATATCTCCAACACATCGACGTCTCCTCGCCCCTGGGGTTCTTTCGATTCTCTCCGAAAGACGCAGTGATGTCCTATCTCTCAACGTCATTTCGGCTCTTCACCTTTGCAAACTTTGAGCGGAGCCAGCTGTCAATCCTTTCCGAGGCAAGGGCCATATCCGAGAGAAACAAGAAGCACCCATTTTATCAGCGTGCTGCTGATAAGTTCCTGGCCAGCCGTATGAGTAGTGTAGAGCAAGATTCTCTCGCGGAGCTGCTTCAGGATGCTTCGTTTTTCAGGTATGCTGAGAAGCTGTTCGACCCCAGGAAGCCGGGCATCTTTCTATCTTGGGTGCTTTCAGGTACCGGTATCTTGGACCTGCCAGAAGAACGAGTTCTGGAGTTCATCGCCTGGATCTCGCGGCCTGGATTTACCCCCTTGCATATTGCCGCCGGCCTTCTACAGCCTGCGTTATGCCGTTTTCTCCTGGACAAGGGGTCTGATGCAAACGCTTCTGGCGACATGGATCTAGGCACTCCGTTACACTCTGCCCTCGTTGGCCCCTGGTTGTTGCGAACGTTTTCGGAGAACCCTCCTATTGACGATGATGCCATCCATTGTTTAAGAAGATCTTACGTTCACAAGGGGTTTCATAATTCGGAACCCACGATATCGCTGCTCCTGGACTACGGGGCTGATCCCGCCCAAACCTGGCGCTCTACGTCAGCGCTGGCAATGGCAGTTCGCCTCTCACAAGAGACGCAAAGTCTTGAAGGGCTTTTGGCGTTTGTACGGCCCTCCACTACGATTCCCGATGACGCACTCCGACAGTTTCAGGAAATGGAAAGTAATATATGTTCAAAATTCCTGGGACGCCTCCTGAGTAAGGCATCCCAATATGGGCCACCCTCTAATCTGTCACGGCTCTTACCAACCTTGCAGAGAGCCGCCAGCCGCACCAAGGTTCGACTTTCCCCTGTCCCAGGCGATGCAATACGTGGTAGCCATGTCAGACAAGGATATTAGGGATTCAATGAGGGTGGCAGCAGAGTTGGATATCGTTGAGGATATCAAAACACTAGGGGCCTATGCTTGCCCTGCCCAGCGAGATTGGGCACTACCAGCTGGAGAGACCCCAATCCTTCATATCGCCGCCAAGAAAAATAGCAAGGGGGCAATTGTTGCTCTCCTGGGGGCTGGCATTGATGTGAACACCACGGATGACAAAGGCTGGACCGCACTGGACATCTGCTGCAGGTACGATTACACGGAAACCGCTGAGGTGTTGCTCAAGGAGGGAGCAAGGATAGGTGGGGGGCCACCAGCCCAGGGGCAGCTCACATGGCATATAGCAGCACACCACAACGCAGCAGGAGTCCTGTCGCTTCTTTTCCAGTTTGACGGGGAGATCGCGCGAAGCCTTACTGCTGTGACGGACAAAGGACAGACACCGCTTGCCTGCTCGATTCTGTCTGGTGCTGCCAATGCTTCCCGGATGATACTCGACCGGTGCCCAAAGCCTTTCAACCAGGACCTATTCCAGAGCAACTTCCCACTCCTGCATGCAGCAGCTAGGTTTGGGGATCATGGCCTCTTCTGTCGACTAATAGACAGTGGCATCGCACTGCCCGAGATATCAGATGACGGCTCGACGCCTCTGCATCGCCTGCGGCCGTTCTGCTCGCCAAGCTTTGTCAAGTATCTACTATCTAGGTACGACGCTAACCAGCCGCGGGGAGATGGCAAGGTAGCACTGGAGCTGATTCTCCTCCGGCTGGATGGCCAAGGGAGAAAACGGCATTGGACAGGCGACGCAGACATTGTGCGGTTCTTTCTGCCACCTGGCCACATTCTACCACATGCTAGCGTCACCAGCATGCATCTGTGGAGATTCTTCTGCACCGAGATCATATCTCGATTCAACTTGTCATGTGCCAGACATGCTCCCATTCGTGTCCACAGTACTGCTTGGGATGGTGTCTTCTCGTCGTCGGATTCAAGTGACGAATATGACTCGGACGTATCCGATGCAACCCAGGAAGAGAAGGAACAATACCAATCATCGAAATGCAAGACGGGGATAATATGCTCCACCACAGATACCTTGATCGCCTGTGGAGTCCTCGAGTCCTTTGAAGCAGCAAACAAGCCACCCGCTCCCGAATCGTTATTCGAAGGTCTACTGGGACGGACTGATGATCCACTGTCCTGCAGTTGGATCGAGCCAGTTGTCAGTGCAGTACTGAGATCTACAGCCTTTCCAAAGAAAGAGCCCAGGAGCCCAGCACACGGCGACTTGCTCCTACGAGCGATACGTACTGGAAGGCATTCCCTAGCGAAAACCCTTCTTCAATATGACTCTGACGTTCACTCCGATATTTCATTGGGGGGCACTCATAGGGGGGTTCGGTCCCCAATCGAGGTTGCTTGTAAACTTCTCAACCAAGCCATGTTCAAGGCCGTTCTAAAGCACGCAGACAGAGACCGCATCAACCAAGTCAGGCCAGGGAGGCTGCCACTTTTGTACCATGTGATCCAAGGCTTCAGCGAGCAAGACTTGATACTCAATAGGACCAGGGCTCTGCTGCAGCGGGGTGCAGACCCCAAGGCGACGTTCAGCAACGAAACCTCCGGAGAGCAGCGATCCGTCATTGTCAAGGCCGCCGATAAAGAGCTGCATCTCGTCGTCGAGCTCCTGCATGAATGGGGAGCCAATCTTTTTGCGGACGATGACGGTTTTACAGTCGCTACGGCAGCCGTGTCGCGCAACAATGTCCAGATTCTCACCATGCTTGAGCGGGCGGACGCTCCCCAAGGTTACTGGGCAAAGACATTCTCGATGGAGTTAATGGAACAGAACAATACCACATGGACTCTCGAAAGAGGGTGTACTCTCTTGCACATTGCCGCAAGGCACGAAGACGTATCCATGACTCGGTATTTACTGGATCGTGACCTTGGGCTCGACGTGAACGCGATCTCTCAACATGGCTGGGCTCCGCTTCACGTAGCCGCCATGCGTGGCAGCGTTGAAGTAGTCGGGGCTCTGCTGGAGCGTGGCGCCGACCTAAATCGACGAGACAAGGGTGGATTGCTTCCCCTAGACCGTGCATTGAAGAATTCCAACACTCAGTTAGCCCGCGACCTGATCGAAGCCGGGTCTATGGGGACGTCACTCCCTTCACTGATGGGGCGACAAGCTGAAGTCCTGGAGGATTTGGGTAGGGCTGCCATCCCTGGGTGGTCCGTTCGCTCACCAGCCTTTGACTTGGAACATGCTATCCTGGCTGGCGATTTGAGCAGGTGCAAGGCTATTATCGACAAGGGCCTCTGCTCTGTCGATACGCCGCTTCCTCTTTGCCGGAGCTGCCCACCGCTGTTCGCCGCTGTCAGAGCTGCCCAGCCGACCATAGTCTCGTGGTTGATATCCAGGGGCGCAAACCCGGAGAAGGGCTCGTGCGAAGGACTGCATGGAGCGTTGTGGGACGTGGCCGCGCTGGCAACTCATCGCTTGGGGTCGATGGAATCCCTCGAGCAGCTCCTCACCTATATCCTCGGCCTTGGGATCGATGCGTTTGAAAGTAAATACAACCCTCTTCATGTAGCTGTACTAGATAACAACACCACTGCCTTGAGGACTATCATCCTCCACATTCGCAGCCACGAGGGGGACTACAGGTATGTGGCCTTCCCGAGCCAACTCCCAGCTCTGGTGATGTTACTGGGTCAATGTTTGGACTACTAAAGACGTACCATGCTTCTAGGAAGATTCAGGGGCTCGCCCCGCCCAGAGGGTGTGCCAAAGTCCCAGAACTGCTTCTCGCTCGACTCCTAAATGAGAAGCTAAGACGGCTTGCTCATGACTCAAATGGGATCCCGTTTCCATGGATGACAACGCCAGATGAAATAACAGGCGCAACCGCCCTTCATATTTCTTCTCTTCTGGGTCATACCGAGGCGGCGGAGATCCTTATTGCGGCTGGAGCTGACGTCAACGCCGTCGATCTGGATCAGTGGAGCCCTCTGACCATCGCTGCGTGGCGAGGCTTCATCGACATCGCGAATCTTCTAATTGATGCAAGCGGTCATCTGAATCATCGAGATTGCTACGGATATACGCCGTTGATGCGCGCCGCTGAACAAGGTAACCTGCCCATGGTAGAGCTCCTGCGTCAAAGAGGCGCCGATCTCTGCGCCACCGCCGACAATGGCATCACGGCGCTTGACTTGGCTGTGACTGGTCCCGGAAGCCCTGAAGTCTTTATTTATTTGTTATCTGAAGGTGTTCCACTTTCGAACCCGGCAATTGGTGCTGCCACAGCAGAAAGAGCTCTGAGATGCCGAGCCCTGAGGAGCTTCGTCTTTAACTCGGGCATGATGCAAGCCAAACCGGAATCCCTCCGACAGATAATGCCATATTCCATATTTCACGGGTATGGTTCTTTACTTGTTAAAAAGTGTTACCGAGCATTGCCGGCCTCCGTTGCCCCAGGACTCGTAAACACGACGCCGAGGCGCTGGTACTCTCCGCTCTGCCAGGCAGCAGCCAGCAATGAAGTTTCAAGTGCACATTTTCTTCTAGACTATGGGGCTGAGATTGAGATGGAAGGTTCCCCCGAAGGCAGCCCGCTGATGACTGCCTGTTCTTTCGGGCGCCTCGACATGGTGCGGCTTCTGGTTCGAAGGGGAGCAAGACTCGAGTATACAAATGAGAAGGGAGTCTACCGAAACGCATTTGTCTCGATGCAGACTCATCCTCATTTGGTCAAGTGGTTTCTCCTGGACAGGCTCCGGGAACAGAGGAGGCTCCAGTTCTGTCCGTCGTCCGACGCTGCGGAGCTAAGACCGTGCGCTGGTGCTCGAACTTTCAAGTTTCAACTACCACGACGCCTTTGGCAGCGGTGGGATGAGTCTATGATAGAAGTCCTACGTCGAAGACGGGCTTTTCGGGAGAGTATCAGAGGCGAGGTGGTGACATTAAGGGCAGTGGGGCCATCGTATTAGTGATGGGCAGCATTACATTGCTGCTTGATATATCAGCCATAATAAGGGTCCCTGCCATGGCATAGCCAAGAGCATCAACAAGTATTGGTATATTGATCCCACCGCATAAAGAAAAAGAATTCATGTGAACCCCTTAAAGTTCATGGCCTCGCAGCCTAAAAAGTAAAGCGTTCTCTTTCGAGAAAGTTATAAGGCAAGCTAGCAGCTTGTGGGCGATCTGCACCCATACCCAAGGACCCCAAACCCCACACTCTCGGGGATAATAATATGGGCCATTGCAGGGCAGGGCGACGACTGTTCAATTGGATGTCGTTACTATTACCTGTACGGATACTCGAACGCAAGTGTTCCCCTAGCTGTGCATCACTCATGTGACGTGGTGAGCTGTGAGCGGCGATGCGGGCGCCGCGTCCGCGCCATCCCTCCTCATCCCCGGCGTGGGATGGTGTTGTGCTAATCAGTAAGAGGATGCGATGGTCAATTATCAATTACGACCATGTATGTGTGGTGGTCATCACTGTTGATGCGCTGGTGATGCGCTGGCTCCAGTTGTGGGTCGCTGTGGCCCCAGATACAATCCCCCCCAGTCCAGTGTGCCTCCACCCCGTTTCCCCCCTCACGACAGCCCAACTCGAATATGCGTTGATGCCCCTCGAGGGGTCGTGGACGGGCCGGGCTTTGGGCCTTGGGCCTTGGTCCCCCCTGAGGGGCTGAGCTTACCTCCCGTCAGCGGTTGACCAAGGGCGGAATTCGGCTCATGGAGCAGGCTCGGTTGGTTACACAACGTAGGGCTGGCGGCTACGGGTCGCAATTGAGTGGGCGGTGCTCCGGTTCTGGGTTGGATCTGGGAGAGCCTCGTGAAGTGTAACATATGAGGAGTCGATATTCGATGGCGGGGGGTGAGACAACGCATCAACTGAGAGAGATCGGGGAGCACTGAGTGGAGGAACAGCTGTCACCCGTCGTGTGGGGTGAGCTGCCATTGAAGGGGGGGATTCGCAAATGGGGTTGGCGAGATATATAGTAGTACAACGTGCGCATGGCCGCTTTAAACCCTTGTATATCCGCCGTCGCCACGTTTCACCAGGGGGACAGACATGTTAGTATATGTCTTCAGGGGCGGGACAGTGGTTCTGATAAATTCCCGAGACAGACGCAGAAGCAATACATTGGGCCATGGGATTTGAGACCCGTTGGAGTTTGGACGGGCCTGGAACTCGCCGCTGGTGACACATTTGTCCGCAACTGGGCCGACTACCGCGATATCAGGACATCCGCATCCGCCTCCAATTGGCAAGGGTCAAATGATGCTGGCCGGTTCGAGGCGGCTGCCGGGCGATGCCCATGCTGCTCTGCCTCAACCGAGAGTCAATGGGCCGCTGGGAAACACGAATTGCTTGGACCATTTTACATTATATATGAATTAGGTAGGAGTAGTAGTGCTTGGGCAGGGAGACGCCGTCTGGCGCGGTCCGTGTCGGAGCCCAGACCCACCACCCGGAGCCACTAAGCCGGGAGTGGCGGCGGTGGGCCACTGAAGGCCGCCGTTTATGCCCAAGTTCGCCGACTATGGGACAGACACGAGATTCTGTACGTATCACAGCGCACATTAGTACTATTGCATGCATCAGTACCTGTTTGGAGAGCATTCCGTGGGTTGATATACACTGCTAACTGGTCCAAGCAGTCCCCAGCAAGGGCGGCGCTGGCGCTAACCCAATTTAGCTGTCACCCCATCGATCTGTTCGTGCGAGCTTCAAGAACTGGAAAGAACCCCACATATCCATGGCCAGCTGTCAGCAGCCCTGCGATTTGTTTGGCGATCCTGTGGCCCTCTCACCGCCCGTTGCAGGTCTTGCAGGTCTTGGAGGCCCAAGAGAATGTCTAGCCTCTCCGGTCACGATAATGCGGGATATCATGTGTACCTGGGGGCGGGCCGTACAGTAGGCCATCTAGGCGCCCCCAGCCCCCTCACCGGCCGGAGAGACCTGAGGCGGCCTCAAGCACCCAAGTGGGTGACGGCTTCCATGGGCACCGTGAGCGAGTCTGTGATCCGTGAACCAGCCACCCTTCGAGGTGCTCCTTCCTGGTATCTACCTGCTTCCTTCCGGTTGTCGTATCCTCCTCTCCTCAGTCCACCGCTGCCCCTCAGGAATATTACGCCATTCACATCTCTGACTTTGCTTCGTCGAGGACCAATTGCCTGTTGCAGCCAATGCGCCAGGTGATTCGAGCTTCAACGGCCCAGCTGCACCCTGCTTCTGACTGCGCCTTAAACGCTGGTCTCCTCAGACGGCCAGAACTCAGCTCTTAGCCTTGCTGCCCAGGCATTCTTCGTCCTCACGCCACTCACGATTGATGATCTTCACATTCCTCTGTCTTCACGATCTGTTTGTCCATTTGTTCGTGCACTCCCTTGGCGGAAACAAGCCTCTCAGCCTCTTTTTCCCGGTCGTTTAGCGGTTCATCGGTTAAACGGTACGGAGACTGAAGCCGGACGCGTACATATCTCACGTCGTACGGCAGCTTGTCTAACCCGCAGAGACGAACCTGTCAGTGCATATACTTTCCCCACGGTGCCTCTCAAAAATTGACATTGCGACAGAGATTTCCCCCTCTTTCTTCCTGAACTGCTTCCTGAACCTCGCCTCCAAGAAGATCATTGCCTTGTCGCCGTCGTGGAGATAGCTTGACCGCCTCTCCCACCTGCAGACTCGTCACCGACTCACCCCAGCAGTATGGCTCAGCTAGACGGCCCACAGTCTGAGCCACCACCCACGTCCCGCAATTCCATTGACGGCCCTCGGGACACGGATGCATCGTCGGTATCGAATCAGCAGAACGAGGATACGGGTCCGGCTGAGTCGCCATCACAGGACGTCACTGATAAACCCGACCCCGACCACGATCAACGTCATGGCCGGCCCCAAAAGCCCGTGAAGCCTGGCGTCATGGGCCGTATCTCCAGGAGTGTCGTCCCAGGGCTCCCGCGGGCCCAGACTTTTAAACGTCAGTTGTCGGAACAAAGGTGCCATCTTGCCCCTGTCGAACCCGACCCCGAGGAGCGAAGAGCCGTCTCCATGGACAGGCGTTTGCGAGCTTCTCAAATGGACACAAGGAACCAGCCTGCTCAAGAGCCCCAAATTAAAGATAAGGAATTTCCTGGTCTTTTTCAAAAAGAAACGCTTTCACATATCGGCTCGGCCTTTCCCCAAGAACCGTATCCATATGAAGAGGACCCCCCGACAGAGCGACTTTATTCAGCCTTTGATGATAAGCTTGAGGATGTCGACAATGATGCCGCCTCCCAGGACGATCATTCGGACGATCGTTCCGTCGCCAGTTCTCGGTACGATATCCGCGACCAGATCATTCAAGAGCTCGAAACGACGTGGATCCTCAATCTCAGCATGCGCTACAAGGACCACTCAAATCGTGAAAAGTTCTTCGTCACATACCGTGAGAGCGATCGCAATTGGCGTCGAGTCACTGTGACCTTGGACTATCGTAGCGCCCCCGAAACCTCCCTGGAGATGGAATTGTTATACACCGGATCACAGCGGGAAAAGAGCCAGAAGATCTACGAGGCCATCCGCGAGAGCCTGCCGGAGATTCAGTTCTATGATACCGTCACGAATCTGAAACTGGAGACGTTGGAGGACCGGTTACACGTCCATGTCGTTGAAGATGGAAACGTAAGGAATACTCCCCTAGGCTTTATAGTTGTGGGGTATCTTTACTAACTGGATCCTAGGAAATCATCCGTTACCCTCCCGTGAGTCAACTAATGCATCTGGGCTGCCGCCGTATTAGGGAGCGGGATCTCATTTTCGACCATCACATGTCCGGCTTCGTGTACAAAGTGAGCGTGGGCAAGGAGCTTCTCATCAAGAAGGAAATACCGGGACCTGACACCATCGATGAATTCCTCTACGAGATCAATGCTCTCAACAGCCTGAGCTACTCCGACAACGTCATCAACTTTTACGGCCTCGTCGTCGACGATTATGACAAGCATGTCAAGGGCCTCCTCATTAGCTACGCTGACGGTGGAGCACTGGTCGATGTCATCTATGACAACTGTAAGGAGAAAAACCTCGGCTTGCAGTGGCCACTCAAGGAACGATGGGCTCGGCAAATTGTCCACGGTTTGGCGGACGTCCACGAGTGCGGGTTTGTGCAGGGTGACTTTACCCTCTCCAACATTGTCATTGATGAGAAGGACCACGCCAAGATTATCGACATTAACAGGAGAGGCTGCCCAGTAGGATGGGAGCCACCGGAAGCTACGCCTCTCATCGAATCACACCACCGTATATCCATGTACATCGGTGTCAAGTCTGATCTCTACCAGCTCGGGATGGTTTTGTGGGCATTGGCAATGGAGGAGGATGAGCCCGAGAGGGAGGGACGCCCTCTGACCTTTGGGCCGGAATCACGAGTGCCAGAGTGGTATCAGCAAATCACGAGGATATGCCTAGATCCCGACCCACGAAAGCGCCTTCACGCCTCCATGCTTCTCCATCTGTTCCCGGAGGAGGGCCATCCATCCGCACCGCAAATTTCCATCAACGATGAATCCCCCGCCGGTAACTTGGCAGTTGGAGAATTCAACCAAGACGGCAGCTCCAAAACCGCCGCCTGCGACCTCCCCTCCAAGTGGTGGACAAGTGGGCGGGCGTACACACCTACAGGTCCTCCGGCCTACCAGTCATGGGATTATGCGCCACGGGGCCGCTCACCCCCGAGTCCCCTGCCGAGCAACTTTGACGATGGTCGCGATTCGCCTCAATGGCTCCACAGCCGATCCGGATGGGCTGCCAATAGAAATATTCGACCGACGTACAGTGACGTGGGCGATGATGAGCCGGTCGACGAAATTCCTCAGCAGCCCATCCCGGATGCTTCCGAGGAGATTAAACCATTGTCGTCAACCCAGGATATTGATCAAAGTCAACCTGGGGCACAGCTCCAGGAGCCATTGGACTTGCCTGGATCTTCCCATGAAACTGTTGAAGAAAGGGTTGTACAAGATCCAACCGAACCTTTGGTGGCAGAGAACAACGCGGTGACGACCGACAAAGGTGCCGATGCTGCTGCTCTGGAAGATGCACCTGCAGTGGAGCAGCAGCCCCCAGTGGCTAATGGTGTTCCGAGAGAGACATCTCCGAACACCGTCGAGAAGACGGAAACTGTGCAGGATACACCAATGTATGAGAACCCACTGGCGACCTCTGGGACTGGTCCTAACGCCCCTGCGAAGGAGAATTGTGTCAAAGACGCCCAAGCCTTGTCGAATAACGAGGGTTTTGAAGAGGGTAGGACTCACCAGATGGACAACATGGTGGCAACGGAAAGCGATGTCTCTCCTCCAGAAACAGAGACATCGGCCGACAACAACCCAGCACTTCTCGGAGAAAAGTATTTGATGGATCAAACTATGCTGCCACCGTCTGAGCTCCAAGATGACGATACCAACAACATTCAAATAAACCCTGGAGATGGGAGCACCCCTGCAAAAGATGAGACCCCAGCCTTGGCCAATACCTCTGAGGCTATTTCGAAGGGCGAACCAAGCGCATCGAGCGATCCAAATAACCTCTCATCACATCCAGACAATGGAACAACCGAGGCAAACACGGATCAAGGCTCGATTCTACCAGAGGATGGCTCTCTGCCACATGAAAAAGTCAAAGCAGACCTGGACCTGCTGCTGGACAAAGGTTCCGCGGAAGCCCATCAAGAGCAGGGCGCTATGGGGGCGGAAAACAACATACCTTCAGGTGATGCCCAAATAAAGCCAATGGACGCTGTTCAGATGGATTTGAGCTCATCCTCTAATTCCCACGATGACTCCTCGGATACCCCAGTATCAGACGCTGGACCCGTTTCTACTTTGCAAGGCGATGCAACAACGCTCGGCCAGGAACTTTCCAACAAGGAAAACGGACCAGACATGAAAATGGTCATCTCTTCCGAGGTCTCGGTCAACACCGTGCCCTATAGCGAACAGAGCGCAGGCTACCTGACACATTCGATGGCGCCTACGGACGCAGCGCCCACACCGAGTGAGGAGAGATCACAAGCGATTCAAGACACCGCAAACTATGACGCCACCCCAAGGATATCCCCGTGCGGGAAATCGGACACTATGCAAATTCCGGACGCCCTGTTCGGCGTGGGAGGCCACATGGCGATCGACAAGAGGTTCTGCCATGAGGAGGATATGTTCAACGAGGATTTCCATGTCAGGCAGCCGGAAGTCATGCCGGCGCTAATTATGACGACAGATGCAACGTGATGAGCGAACGACTTTCCTTTGTATATTTGACTAAACATTTACGAGGACTACAAGCGGGTAAATGATTTAATGTACTGGTATTGGAAGAACACAAGATAGAGGAGGAACGAACGAGACGAAATCACGATGCATACTGGGTGGTGAAGACGAAACATTATCACAGCATCCTTGCAATTGGCCATGGATCAGGACAGCATCGTCAGTTTCGCACTGATATAGAATTGAATCAACCCAGATTTGATTTACAGACATAGTAAATCAGCCAACACACATAACTCTAAGGATAGCGTGGTAAACGCCCGCTACAGCTAGCTACTGAAAATATTAATAGCCATGTTTCTTCAATACAACGTCTCACTGCTGGTCAGTCACCTTGGTGACCAGTTGCCCATTAGATTTGTGGCTGGTTTGGGTGGCTAGTGGCGGTGCCGGCCACTGAGGTTCGAATTTTATTCTCGAAGCCTTCCTGTTTTGACCAAGCCTGTGAGAACAGCGTCACGTGCGTTTCCAGATCCGGCAGAGCACAGATGGGGCGAGCCCCGCCTGCCGTCCCTACCCCTGCCCGTTTCTGTTGGGGGTTTTTTGGAGGGTCGCAGGTCGCAAGGTCTGCACGCTTCGGTGTCGAGCGCTTGTGGGCAGATAACAGGCAGGGTCGTTTGGGCGACTCACGCCGGTGCGATCCACGTAATCATTAATTACTGGAGGCTGTGGAGGCCATGTGAGGCCGAGGCTCACAGCCCATATCGGTCGATTTGAAGATGGAGTGATTTGCCTCTGATGACGTTGGGATTATTTTTTTTGGTGTTGTTGGGCTGTTGGTATGACGGTGAGTAATTGTGAGATGCAGGCTAGACGTCCATTTATAATATCACGAGGCAAGCTGAGAACCGAGGCGGTGAGGGAAGCTCACCATGATAGAGAGATGACGTTCCTTATGAAGGTGAAGCTTGAGGGTTCGTATTCGTAAGGTAGTCGCGGAAAAGAAGCCTCCCTCTCCTGGCGATCCGGTGCTATACGGAGTAGAACTCAACAAGTGTACGTACTTTCGTACGAGTAACGCTGCCGCCACATCGCGCGGGTGGACAGGGAAAGCGCGAAGAGCGGTGCCACACTTGGCGGGGGCCAACCGGCCGGGCGGAGGGGGGCAAACGTCAACTTGTCAAGCCCGCGGGCCCGCGACGCTCCGGAAGGGGCGACTTGAGCGACCCAAGGGCGACGCTGAGTCGGCAACCGGGTGGGGCGGTCCCAGCCTTACCTTGCCTGACAAGGGGCTGCAGCCAATCACGGTGCAGTGGGGCGTAAAGTTGTTGGGGAGAATGGTTGAGGGTCGCGATCGCAACCTCGACGCAGGCACCTAGTCGCAGTCGATGCAGCCCTTTTAACGTTGTGAATTTTTGGCACCGGCCTCGGCAAAATCACAGGGATAGGATACACTGTGAGGCCATCTTGATCAGACGATGTTGCCATGGTTGACAACTTGAAAGGCAGAAGTGGCATGACATGTGTGTGCTCTTGCTATGGGAACCTGTCTGTTGTACATTGTACCAACGCCACTTGACCGGCTCCCGGAATTCCGCATTTGACCTCAAACTCTCAACAACACTCCTACCAAGACACACGAGCGATCGCTGACACACACGCAAGCTCGGTCAAGCTGGCCCAGTACCCAGTCCCGAGTATCCGTAACCTCCATCTGCCCTGTGAGCCATTCTGGTCCTCGCACAGTACAGTGGCTTCCCCACAACTTTTTGCTCCTGGCCGACGAAAGGGGGCCTGCGCGAATCCAATCACTGGAATTGATATCCATTGCCAATACCGTAATCCCTCGGCCCTGACTTGCCTGACACAGCCGCTCGCCCCAGTCCCGGGCAGTTTTCTTCTGGCGCTCCTCCACAACGTGGCGGAAGCGCGACCAGTACAGTGCACAAAGGGCCCATTCTAGCAATATCCCAAGATCTTTCTGGAGTACTCCGTACCGCCACCCCAACCAACAACCCTTACTGCATAACGTCGGTCGGCCCATGTGCTAGTTTACTCGTACTCTACTTATATTTTTCACCTCCCCATATCTCCAACGGCTCCTTCCCTTCTGCCTTCCTTTCCCTCCTATTCCTATCACTTCCCCCCGTAACCCACACCCGCCTTCTCACCTTGGGATTGTTGTTTGAAGCCTCAACAGCCTGCCAGGGTGACAAGACATTGTCAACATGTCGACCTCCGTGTCTGCAGCCGACCAGGCTCAGGCCTTCCCTGATGGGACCACCGACTACAAGCCTCTGCGCGGTTCCGGTGGCTCCTATGAGAAGAAGGTCCATATCGCCGACACTCCCATGACCTGGTCCAACATGCACAAGCACATCAACTGGCTCAACACCACCTTCATCATCATCGTCCCTGCCATCGGCTTCATCTCCACCTACTGGGTGCCCCTCCGCCTCTATACCGCCATCTTCGCCGTTGTCTACTACTTCAACACCGGCCTGGGTATCACAGCTGGTAAGTCGGGAACCAGGCGAGAGATTGTTGGATGAGCAAAAGTATACTGACATGAAACCTCAGGTTACCATCGTCTCTGGGCTCACAGCTCGTACAAGGCCACCCTTCCCCTCAAGATGTACCTCGCTGCCATGGGTGCCGGCGCCGTCGAGGGCTCCATCCGCTGGTGGTCGAGGGATCACCGTGCGCACCACCGCTACACCGACACCCAGAAGGACCCTTACTCCGTCCGCAAGGGTCTCCTCTACTCCCACATCGGCTGGATGGTCTTCAAGCAGAACCCTAAGCGCACCGGCCGCACCGACATCACCGATCTCAACGAGGACCCCGTCGTCGTCTGGCAGCACCGCAACTTCCTCAAGGCCGTCCTCACCATGGGCCTGATCTTCCCTACCCTCGTCTGCGGCCTCGGCTGGGGCGACTGGCTCGGCGGCTTCGTGTACGGCGGCATCCTCCGTATCTGGTTCGTCCAGCAGGCCACCTTCTGCGTCAACTCGCTCGCCCACTGGCTCGGAGAGCAGCCCTTCGACGACCGCAACTCGCCCCGCGACCACGTCATCACTGCCGTCATCACCCTCGGCGAGGGCTATCACAACTTCCACCACGAGTTCCCCTCCGACTACCGCAACGCCATTGAGTGGTGGCAGTACGACCCCACCAAGTGGTGCATCACCCTCTGGAAGTTCCTCGGCCTCGCCTACGACCTCAAGCAGTTCCGCTCCAACGAGATCGAGAAGGGCCGTGTCCAGCAGCTCCAGAAGAAGCTCGACCAGAAGCGCGCCCAGCTCGACTGGGGAACCCCTCTCGACCAGCTCCCCGTCATCGGCTGGGACGACTTTGTCGAGGAGTCCAAGAACGGCAAGGCCCTCGTCGTCATCGCGGGTGTCATCCATGACGTCGGCGACTTCATCAAGGACCACCCCGGTGGCAAGGCCCTCATCTCCTCCGCCGTCGGCAAGGACGCCACGGCCATCTTCAACGGCGGCGTCTACAACCACTCCAACGCCGCCCACAACCTCCTCTCCACCATGCGCGTCGGTGTCCTGCGCGGCGGCTGCGAGGTCGAGGTCTGGAAGCGCGCCCAGTTCGAGAACAAGGACGTCACCTACGTCAACGACTCGGCCGGCCAGCGCATCATCCGCGCCGGCAGCCAGGTCACCAAGGTCACCACGCCGGTTGCCAGCGCCGACGCGGCCTAAATCACGACGGATCACGAAAAGGAATGAAGGAGAAGAAGAAGGAAGAAGAGAAAAAGAACCTCGAAGTGGTAATGCACAAGGGCGTGGGGGGTCGGCTGCTGGCCCGCGTCTGCTACTCTGCCTGTCTCACACAAGGTGGTAGTGGCAGCAGCCGTGGCGGGCAGTGAGCCGACTGGTTGAACAGAGGGCCGCCCACGTCAAAACCTCACATCTCATATGAAGTTATCACATCATGACTGGCGTTTTTGGGGAAGGCAAATATTTGTTTCTGGGTGTCCGAGTTGGCCTCGGCACTCACATGATTGTCTGATATGAAAGGATGGCGAGTTTAGACCATGTCTTTTAGAGCAGGCCAGACTGGTATCTGACTCTCAGTATTACATAGCCTAAAGAACTATTATATTCTGCTGTGTCAACTATTATGGATTCCCCCTATTTCGAGTGATTTGTGGAACCCTTCTGATGACACATACTAATACCAAGTGCGCATTATAGTCTTGATTGTAACATAATTACGTGTACCCCGTAGTATACGGATACCTAACGAGAAGCCCTCGCACTCGTTGGTAACTCTGCGATTAGTCTAGTTTGCTTGTGGCCTGCAATGGAGTTCCTCATGCCTACTACCGTTTCTCCTTCCTGATAGTAGCGTAGTAATAATACTATCCGCCCAATCTCAGTCGTTCTCAACTCGATGACCCCCGTCCATGTTGCTTGGTAAATACCCACCCCTAGGAGCATCTGACTAGACTCCCGCGGCGCTAGTGCTTCTTTGCAGGGACGAGGCAAAGTCGTTGTGTCATCGACTCTTCGCCGTAGACAAAGTGGTCACGGCAAGATGATCCAGAGTCTGTCTGCCGGCGTTTCATCGTCTAAGGGCCGACATGGTGCGATGAAGCCGGCCCATCTGAGTCGAACAAAGCCCGTGTCTTGTGCAGCGACGATAATGCCCCAAGTAGAGGAAAGCCAAGGCCAACTCTGTATAGTTGATTTTCTCTTCTAGAAACCGGAAGATCAATCCGATTCCTATGCAGGGAACTCGCCACTCACGGCGCTGCCATCCTCGTCTTCATCATGGCCAGCTCCGAGCTCTTGGCCCACGACCCATCAGGCGTCTGCCGGAAGCACAGCAGCTTGCCGTCGTCCCCCGTGGTGCCCAGGATCTGCCCGTCGTCGTCGAACCCCACGCGCCAGACGGGCGTGCGGTGGCTGTCCAGCTTGGAGATCTCGCGGTACTCGTGCTTCACCTGGCCCGGCTGCCCGGCCCAGTGGCGCTCCGCGTTGGACCCGGACTTGGCCAGGCTGGCGCTCAGCGTCGAGGGGTGGTGGGCGTGCTTCCCGGCTCCGCCTCCAGCCCCATCCTTGGCCGACGCGGAGGACTCCCTGGCGCCTGCTCCTGTCGTGGCCGAGGGCGTGGCGGCAGACTTCTGCAGCAATGCTGCGGACCAGGACTTGCCGTCGGCTTCGGAGTACGGGGTCTCCACGCGGAACACGCGGGCGTAGCCGTCCTGGCATGCGGTGGCGATGATGTCGTACCCCCGGATGTTGCCAGGCGCCCAAGCGACATCGCGGACCAGCCCTCTATGGCCGGCGATCTCGACGGCGAGATAGAACTCCTTCTGGGTGGACTGGACACCATACGTGGTGACGACAACGTCGCGGGAGCGGTACACCTTGACCGTGTCCATGGCGGCCACGACCAGCCCCAGGGCGTCGGAGGGCACGCCCGCGCGCAGGGCGGTGTAGCAGGGCTCGGGGTTGGGGTCGAAGCGCACGCGGAAGGACACCTCCTCGCCGCGGGCGGGGCGCGGGCACACGGGGAAGTCGTCGACGGGCGAGTACTCGGACAGGTTCTCGGGCTGGTCGTTCTCCAGGACGAAGAGGCGGCCGTCGGCGGCGAGGAGGGCCAGGTAGGTGTGGCGGGCGGCGCCGTCGTCGACGTGGCGCACGCTGAAGGAGCGGTAGGGCGCGCGGCCGGACGAGCGCGTGCCAAAGGCCGGGCGTGAGGCTGATGCGGCGCGCGATCCGCCCCCGCTGAAGCGCCGCCCGGGCGCGGCTGAGGGGTCCTCTGCCCAGAGGCGGAACCAGCCCTCAATGCCCAGCGAGGCGAGGAGGTTTGGGTAGACGGTGGCGGGGAGCCATTGCAGCTGCGGCGGGGGTGCGGCGTGAGCTTCAGGCAATCCAGGTGATCTTGATAAAACATTAAAAGGGAAACTTGACTTACCTCGAGAACTTCGCCGCCGTGGGCGCTCCAGGTGTCGCAGAGGCGCCAGGTGCCGTCGCGGTGGCGGTTGAAGACGCGGATCCTGCCGTCGACGGAGCCGGTCGCGCAGCGGTCACCGTAGGTGTTGAAGGCGACAGCCTGGACGAGGTCCTTGTGGCCGTGTTGGAGATTGAGGTCGAAGGAGGGCTTCTCGTCGCTGGGCGACGGGGGGACGGAGGTGGCCATGGCTAGGTGGTGTGACGGTGATGGAGGTGGTAGTGAGCTTGCGATGGGACGATTGGTGTTTTGCGCCTGGGGTGCAAGTGAGTCTCAGGTACCCTAGACCTAGGCAAAGGCTCATGTCGGTCAATTGAGCTGTCAAGGCCACATGGCCACAATAGCTGGATGCAGAGCTCAGAGAGATACAAGGCGTCCTGTGGACGAAGGACACTGCTTCGTCATACGTCTCGTCTTGCAATGTATATGCCGCGATATAAGCTCCTCAACCTTGCTGGACCTGCTAGTAACAATCGAAGGTGGGGAGCTGTCGAGGCCCGCAGTGACGGAGGTGCTGCAGCCATCGGCCCCACCCAGGCACCAACTGAACATTTGTTGAACCTGGAGGTCTGCGACTACAAGTTGCACCCATCGCCAAACTCCCACTTGGAGTTTTCCAACATCTTTCAACACCTCTCAACACCACCACCTCCACCCTCGCCATGGCACGCTTTGCCAATTCCCTGGCGACTCCCTCGCAGCTCCTCAACCGTTCCTCTCTCTGGGCCCTGCCACAGGATCTCCAAGAGGCCATCTTCATCGCCACCCAAAGTCTCACCCAAGCTGCTGGTGTCCAGCTGGAGCTGCCGCAGTCCGTTACCTCGCGAGCCAATGTCGTCCTGGCGCGGTACTGGCTGGTCGACCCTCCCATGGCCCACGAGTTTAGCGTACGGCTAGCCACCTACTTCACCCTAGATGTATGACTTGGCTGATAATCGACAGGACGTGTCTGCCGCCGCCATCTACATCGTCTCCAAGATCGGTTCACACCCGCGCTCGCCCCGCGACCTGTCCAATGTCTACGCCCACCTCCTCTCCCCACAGTCCATCCTCCTGAGCCCCAGCGACAGGCTCCCTCAGCCTCCCGTAGAGGATCACCGCGCCTGCTACCAGGACGAGTCCGACTACTTCACCTTCCACAACCGCCTCATCGCCCTCGAGGCCCGCATCCTCTACGCCCTCTCCTTCGACACGCACGTCTCGCTGCCGCACCCCCTCGCCATCACCTACCTGCAGACCCTCGATTTCCTGGGCCTGTCCGATCACAAGGCCGTGTCCCTGTGCGCCGTGCAGCATCTCAACACGGCCATGCTGTCCCCCCAGATGCTGTACCTGACACACCAGCCGCACGAGCTGGCCACCGCCGCCGTGTACTGCGCCGCACGCGACCTGGACGCCAAGATGCCCGAGTGCCCCTGGTGGGAGGTGTTTGACGTCGACCGCGAGGAGCTGGGCTTCCTGGTCGTGGGGATACGTAGCGTCGCGGGGATCGTGGCGGCGAGGAGGGACGACATGCCGTGGCTTTCCAGAGGCATGGTGACCAGGGAAAGGATTGAGGATGAGCTGAAGAGGAGGAGCTTGCAGGCTGGCAACCAGGCGAGGAGGGGGGACGAGGAAGACGAGGTGATGAGAATGATGGACACCCAGCACTCCCACAGGGACTAGCTGCTGAGCCCACTACACGAGGGGCGTCCATACGCGCTGCTGGGTGAAGCAGCGCGACGTAACACCAGGTCGGAGCGCCACACCCAAACCCGAGGTGACGCTGGACCCCTTTACTACCGTGGCCATTTCCACGCCCGTTTATACGAAGCGCCTTTGAAAGCCCGAAAGCCCGGCCAACTCCGAAGTCGGGATGGGGATTTCGAAGTACGGCCCGACATATACCACGTCTTTGGTTGAGTATGCGCGCGATCGATGATGTGCAGGACGCAGGCGGGATGCAACCCTTCTGCAACAGTCCAAGGTACACTGTGCCTGCATGCTCCGGAAGTAAAATATCCACCTTGACTATTCCTGGTTGCATTTAGCGCAAGGAAACGCTTTCTCCGGATAGACATGCCGGGGGTATACACAACACCCGGGATATATTTGCTGCCATTAGTAGTAGTACTGCTACTGGATGTATCATCACCATTTATTACAAAATCATGAATGTAATGAAAGCTGGCACGACGACGCCGAGCGCCGTTAACGCGGTCCTGGCGCCTGCATCCTCGTTGCCGCCGTCGTCCCCGCCACCTTGACCGCCTGCCTTGCCTCCTCCCCCTTTGCCCCCCTTCGCTGCCTTCTCGGCCAGCTCCTGGCACGCCGACCGGTCACTGCTCTCGGTGACATTGGCCAGGACGCACGCGGCCGTCACGCTGTCCATTTTTGCCCGGCACGGGTCCGGGTCGTCGTCCGGGTTCTCGCCCATGTACGGGCAGTCCGACGCCGTCGTCCCGCGCTTGGCCGTCACTCTCCCCTGGTACACGGGGCACTCGGCCGTCCAGTCCATCTTGCTCTCGCCGCTCCCGTCGTCCACGATGGTGAAGTAGAGGGAGCCGCTGGCCTGCGTGTTGCCGATGGTGTAGACGGTCTTGCTGCCCTGGTCGCTGCACGTCGTCATCCCCCACTCCCACGACAGCACGTGCTCGCCCGCCCGCAGCTCGGTGAAGTTGTACGTCAGGTCCGCCGCGTACCAGATGTTGTCGAGCGTGTCGTGCGGGACCTCGTCGGTGGGGGCCCACACGCTGCCCTGCGACCGCGGGTTCGACAGCGCCGACTGCGGGTGGACCTCGTCGATCTTCCACGAGATGTCGTAGCCCCACGCGTAGGCGGCCTCGGCGTTCTGGATGGCGAAGACGACGGGCAGCTGCGTCACGTTGTTGTACGTCCGGTTGAGCGGGTATACAATGTCGATCTCGACGGTCGCCGGGTAGTCGAGGGCGGCCGCCCTGGCGACGAGGCCCATCAGACCACCGACCCGCCACGTTGCTGACCGCATCTTTCTATGTTGAATGGCGTGAGTTTCCCGGATCAAGGGATGCGGACGAGCGGCAGAGGAGGATCTGATAGTAATGATAAAGAATACACTTCATATCTGCAAGTCGCGAATGTAATCCATTATCGCCTGAGTCCCCCCCGGAGTAAAATACGAGGAATACGTAGCTGTCTGGAGGGGTATGGCTGTTCTTGGCAACCCTCAGCTGCTCAGATTAGCCTTGTTCACGATTGCAAACTGGGAGATAGCTAGCACGGATGGTGTGATAAACCCGTTGCTGATAGGCATGAAGGCAGAGGTCCGTTGAATCCAGACTGTGACACCTTGCCTCCGTGACGACAATAAGTCGGATCCAAAGGGGGGTTAGAGGTTAATCTAGAAATTCAGAAAAGTCGGCCACGTTCAGCCTGCCAAGCAGCTAAACCCCCGATCCTGGTGTCTGGGGGAGCAACGGCATGGTAATCGTACCACATAGTATAGCCCAGCGGCCTTGAAGATGCTTGATGGCCTCAGCTCATGCAATTGTGGTGTGTATGGATCATGATGTTGGGTTTCTCAAGCACATAGCAGGCGCGAACAGCATGAGCCCAGACACCAATACTACGTCCTGTTGACGGCTCTCTTCAAAGATAGCCAATTGGCATGCATGGTTTCTCTTTGGCAATTGCGAAGCTGGTTACTCCGTGGATCCCAGACGTTCTGTGACGTCCGGTTATGCTACCTCCTTATAGCGATCTTTGCTGGTGGATTCACCGCCCCAAGCAATCCCACCAGGAACCTGGTTCGGCGTGGGGACTCCACGATCTCCCCCACGGAGTCGAATCGGAGCACAGGAGCTCAATGCTACAACCCCCGATGGGAGCCGTTATTACATACGCAGTACTACATTTGACTTGTTGGGGGAGTGGGATGTGAGGCAAGGGGGCCCCATCATGCAATGTCTAAATTGCAGGGCGAGCATGAGATGCGGTGTGTAAGCGATACTGTAGCCGAAGCGCCTTTTTAGACATCCCGCAGAACGAATCGTGGAGTTGGGGCATTTGTGGAGTGGGAAAATCGGGTCGACTTGCTTTTGGGGGGACCCAACCATTCACGATAGCATACCGTTAGGGATGCCCACTCGCCATCTCTCCCTCTTCCCGTCGGCGCCGTCGCTCGCCGTTTGGCGCCGGGCCTATAATTTTTGGGCGCTAGGCAGAAACACGCCAAGTTGAACGTTCAAGATGAAACGAAACGGATTGTTCGAGGGATTTCTGGGATAGGACAATGTTGAGGGCTTGAGGCTCGACCTGGACGAGGGCGTTGACGTCATGGCCAGAAGAGTGTGTGGTTGTGAAGCTTCTCGTCGAGGGTGTGAAGAAAGATGCTGGAGGGTATTAACGCTTGGACGGATCATCATAGCGACGGCGGCGGCGGGGGCGTGACGGAGGTCAGTTAAGGTGAAGCAAGCTAAAGGGTCCAGGCAAGGTCTTGTTCAGCTCCTCCGAGAGATGCCCGAACCGCAAATATCATGAATCGGTGTGCCAAAGCAAGTCTGGTAGCTTCCGCGGAGACTTCAGCGCTGGTTTAGCTTCCGCCACTCTGATGGTCCTTCCGCAAGCCCGCAGAGGCCCTGCAGAGTTTTGGCGTGGTGTCTAGAATGTTAGACCGCAACATGTCTCGGGCGGCGCGTGGGATGAAGGCGGGTGAGAGAGAGATGCTTCCGCTACGTCCGGATGATCGACTCAGGGACAGCAATGGTGATGATGATGACACCGGGGGACTGTACCGTGGCAGTGGCAAGACTAGGAGTGAATGGATGTCCAGTGAGAGTGGGCAATTCCTTGTGCAACATCAAAAGATGAAAAAGCGGACGATCCGTAAACGTGCCTGGCTGCCTGTGGCTCCTGGCCAGCCGACGTGGGGTGGCGCAATCCGCACTGTATGACTGCGTAGGTGCAAGGGAAGGTTGGGGGTGCAACCTTCTGCAGCGCTTCTCGAAGGCCCTTTGGTCCCTGGCTGAGCCTTGGCGCAGCACTATGGACAAGCGGGATTCGGGAAGGAGCCCTTGGCTTGGCCTGTCTTGCCCTGGGCCTCGTTTGTTAGTCCCACTACAGACAGGCAGTTGGAGAGTCGCACCGTCTGCACCACAGTGCCGCCCATACCGCATATGCGCGCACTTTTAATATGCTAGGCCAAAGGTACGGGGTGACCAGCCGCAGACGAGCTTGACAGGGTCCTGGGCTCGGGTTGCGTTTTCAGGTAATATCCGGACCCGTGGGAACGGCAGCGCGGTGCCGTCTGCGCCGTGTGTGTGGGTGTCACTGGTGGGAGGTTGCCAGACGGTCTCCCACTTCACTTGCCAGATTCCACTCTGTTGCGTCAAAACGGTCAAATTGGTGGCGGGAGCGTCGGCTGGAAATGTCCGACATTGCCATTACACAAATGCCTGATTGATTATCCGTAGGACCGTAGCATCTGGGGCTGCGCCGGCGATTGGGCGGCCAGAAAATGGCTCACTCCAGAATGCCCTTGTCAGAGGTTGAGGCTGCCAAAACGGGCCTCGTCCCTGGGTCGTGGGGAAACCCGCACTGGCGACACTGGCGACACTGGCACACACTCGTGGTCTGTGGAGCTCATCAGAGTCGTCCAACCCTCGGGCACAGTACGGAGCAGAGCCGCCTCGCAGTCGCGAAGGCTCAAAGGCTCCCCAGGCAAGGGCGGGACCGCTGGTATCATGACGGCGCCCTTCAGGTAACTTCGTACCTCGCGCTATATTAATCTTGCTCGTCCCCTTTTCTTTGTCCGCTTCACACTCGATCTCACTCTGCCTCGCATCAACAAGCCCGTCTCCCAGGTCCCCTTCATACTCTTCACTTACACCAACCCATCCCACCTACAACACCTCAACCACAACCATGCCTGAGAGCCAGACCAGCAGCAGTGCCCCCAGCACCGTCGTCGCCGCCCCCGGCGCCCTCGGCGACAACAAGGGCATCCGCTTCCACATTACCACGGGCGGCAAGTCCTGGGCCTGCACCCTGCAGGACCGCGCTGCCTAGTACGTTCTTCCTCCTCGAGATGCGTTGTGGCCAACGCTCAGGTGGTTCAAGTACAGCTACTAACAAGTCTGTAGTGAGCGCATGAGGGCTACCCGCACCAGCTCTACCGACTCTGTCGACAGCAGCGCTTCCAGCACCACCGAGAAGTCCGCTTAAAGAGACCACCACAAGTGATTTTTTTTTGAACCCCATTAAACCGATGGGAGATGGTCTTTGGTGGTCAAAGGGGTGGACGGTGGGACTTGGGTGTCTCAGTCTCGTGGCGTTGCTTCGAATCAAAAGTGGAGCCCAGCGCCAGCAGGTGCAGGTCCCTGTCGCGTCGACTCCAGCCTGCAGCAGCATAATCTGCTCAGCTGCTGTTGGCTGCACACACGTGAGTGACGTACCTGTTGGCTTCGCTTGTGCTCCGGGCGCTTCGGCTCTTGTCTTCTCATTTTAGCGATGGAGAACCTGGCATGCATTTTTCTTGTTATACCGGATATTAGATGGGGACCAGGTCTGGGTGCTTCGACCTTGCTTCCTCCGTTCTGATGAATTACGAACCTACAATTGTTCTCACCATGTGTGTCTTGCCCATGTGCATGTGCTCACGCTACTAATCCAGAGACCATCAGCAACGTCGACATTTTCCCTCCTTACTCCTCGGTTCTGGATTAGCCATGGGGTTTCTGCTCGCCCTGACAGCTTCGACTTGTTGAGGCCACACTGGTTCCGGCAGCACCGGGTCGCGCGGCGCGTGGTGGAGACGTTCTGGAGACTTTCTGGAGACACCACCGACGGACGCACCACAGACATACTATATGTATCAATCCGAATCTTCAACCTCACCGAGTTTCCCAACTAGATAAACGTTGGGCCGACCTCGGCCGTTGCGTTTGCCACTGGAATGACGCTGTCAACGGACGCACATGGGTTAGATGAACGAATCACTTGGAAATCTACATGTGCTTTCGTCACGGGCATGTGCTGGTACCTACCTACTGGCATTTGTTCGTCCTATCCCCCCTTACTCGACCTAGACGCACCCATCACTATACCGAGGTGTCCTCAACATAGTACTAACTGGATTTGTGTATTCCTCGAGGGACAGCGACAACCACCTCGAGCACCCTCGCGGCAGGCTCAAAGGCCGCCCAAAGCAAATTCTCAGTTGCTTATCATGATGTTTCATATTGGGCTATTGCTCGGACTTACTGTGCGAGCATGCTGCCGTCGAGGAGTTCCGCCAACAACAATTTGACATAGACATTACTAGGTAGTACTAAAGTGTGATTGTGGTTTTCCCATTCTACCATGGCCAGGGAGTGTGTATCAAATAAATGTTAGTAGCTGTAACTAATCTCTAGGAACATCTCGTGTGGCGGACTTCAGGGGAAACTGGACTCGGGTTGTTGTTTGTTGTCCTCTCTGGTGCGGTGGACGCCACTCCTTTTGCCACTCTCATCCATGTCATACATAGAAGAGGCGCAAGGCTGTTTGGTTGATAGCCTGACGAGGCTTTTGCCATGGCTGTGCTCAAGTCTTGTTCATTCCAGTTTCGGTTGGTTGAAAAGTGGTACGTACCTCTTATCGGGTGACTTTGGCGAGTTTGCTGGAGTGCCCCGCGTTGCCTTCGTCACCAAAAGCAACAAGGCATACGCCATCACCTGCGCCAGCATTACGAGTAATACCTGTCATCACGGTATAATTTGACCCCTTTCTTACCGCTCTGCGTGTTTCGTTTTCAATTCTATTCAGTCCTTCCTCAGCAGGCACCTTGTAGCGCATAACACTGTTGCTCATCCCATCTTGTCGTCCGGGGCCGTAGCGTCCACTCGACACCAATATGCCGGCTCCGGGCCATCTCATCTTTGCCTCAGGCGCCACCGTCGCCGTCTCCGTGGCTGTCGCTACGGCCATGGCCCTCTACGAGAATCCCGAGCTGCGTCGATATGCCGATGATGTTCGCCGCCGGATAGCTGTTGCCCTCCACTCCATGGGCGACGGCATCAGCCCGCCCCATCGTGAACCCCTCTTCAACCGCCCCGAGGACGCCCATGGCTTCCTCCAGTCCAGTGCCGAGACCGGTGTTGATGCCGACGATGAGAGCCGCCGACGCCAACGCGAGGAGCTTCTCTACTGGAACAGCGTCCGCCTGCAGAAGGAGGCTGAGGAGGAGAAAAAGAAGCTTGAGGCTTCCCCCAGGACCGACCGGTCGGGCACTTTTGACGACTTTCTCCACCAGGATGCGGACGCCGAGAAAGGAACATACGTCTTCAACACCGGGGCTGATCGAAGGAGGGGGGAAGACGGTCTGCGGTACCGCGGCGAGGGTGCTCGGAACTTGGGTTCCTCGTACGCCAATCCCTTCACCGACGAACACCACATCGATGACAACTTGGACGAGGCTGCCGCTAGCCAGATTGCTCCCGGCAAGGACGAGATGACGATGTCGGATATTTACAGCGCTACCACCATCGACCATCCAGAAGAGCCCCGAACTCCCGTCGCCGAGACTCCCGAGCCGTCCCTCATCGACATCGAAAGCACTGCTGCCCCGACCGAGTCGTCCGCCACCGTCGATCACCATGACGAGCTCGAGCAGTACGAGTACATGACAGCCGGGCAGGACGACCGCAGCGAGGCCTACGCATCTATCCAAGCCTGGGCCCAGAGCTCGGCCACCGAATTCTACTCGCCCCCCGAGTCCCTGCCTGCCGAGCCCCAGTCTGAGCCTGAGCTCGTCAGCGACGGGGAGCTCACGCCCACCGACTCCATGTCCCTGGTCGGCACTGGAGAGGACGTCGCCAACGAAATGCAGGGTCTCCAGGAGGTCGAGACGGATAGGCCTTTTGATGTCATGAGTGTCAGTGAGAGCGAGGGCATCCAGACACCTACTAGCTGGTCTGAGGTGGGGAGCGTGGTGAGCGAGAGCGATGGCCCAGTGCCATCTCGCGCATGATATCCCCGTCTGTTGTTCTTTTCATTTTTCGGGTCAAGCTTTTCATCTCTTCTATCTGGGCCACTCGTTTGGATTCTAAGTACGGCACGGCGCTAGGGACTTGGGTTGGGGATTGCCTTCATACTATATGGGTGCGTATAATGCAATATGGTGTTCCGGGGTCAGGGAATGTTTTACGAGGTTATAAGAAACGGAATATTAGGTAAATCTATTTGGCAGTGCGCTGGCTATATCCCAAAGCTTCTGGGGATATTCAAAATCTTGACATCACTTACCACTCTTTGCTGCGTCGGCGGTGTCTTCCTTGTTGACGATTACAGTCTTATCTTTGAGCGACTCGGTGTACTCGGACCATAGATCGTCGACTGCCCGCCCAACCACGGCATCCCAGGTCGCCTTCTCGCTGTAGGGGTCAACCCTCATACTCTCGTTCAGCCGCCGTACAGTGCCGTCCCCGAACCGGCCCTCGAGGTACTCGAGGAAGTACGCCGTCTTCTGATACCCGGCATCCCACCGGTCCCCCCCCTCGCGCTTCCAGTGCGGCGGGGAGAGCTTGCAGCGCAGGCGGACCCAGTCGGCGATGCCCTCTGTCAGCCCGCTGGGGCACTGGCCCTGGCCGTTGTACTGGAAGCAGTGGACGAGCTCGTGGGTCAGGACCCCGGTGATCTCGTCGGTGCGGCGGGTTTCAGGGCTGATGCCGGCGATGTAGCGCGTGGAGAAGTGGACCTCCTTGTGGTCGATGTCGAGGTCGGAGCCCGTCGTGTAGGCGACGCCGTCCATGTCGCGCAGGATGAGGGTGACGGAGCGGGTGGGGGGGACGGTGGTGGTTGGGCATGAGGGCGAGCCGTAGAGCCACAGGAGGACGTTGCGGGCGGCGGTGGCGAGCACGTCGGAGGCATGGACGGCGCTGAGGAAGATGGAGGCCCCCGATTCGGAGAGGTCACGGACCTCGAGGCGCAGCTTGGGGAGCACGAAGTTGTCGTCCCCGCCGTCGGCCCTTGGGCCTGGTGCTGGCGGCTGGATGGCGGGGGACATGGCAGGGACGAGGGGCGTGGTGGGCGCTGGGGTTGTATTTGGGTGTAGGGCCATTGGCTGATAGTACTAGTATTTGGTGAAGACTATCTATAGTTTCGTGACGCCTCTGACTGTTTCTAACTGTCTTTCAACGCGTGGAACAATGTGGATGGTTTGGGGAGCTCATATTAAAGGTCGGATGGCGGGGAAGCCGTGGCGGTCTTGGTTTACCTCATGCACGACATGTTAGAGGCGTTCTCAGCCGAGCTGAAGCTGCCACAAGAGCCTTGATGGGTACTCGGTACATTCTGGATAGGTACGTAGGGGGAAAAAAATCTTGATCTGAGAAGTTAATAAACGAAAACAGTTGTGCCCTCCACGGTAGGTATTTATGATCTGTCGTCATCTGTCGTCTTGGTTCACTGATCGGATCAAACTCGCAGACCTGGATAAGGTGGTGGACAGAGCGTTGGTGCCCCGCCTCTTTTACATGCCTCCCAGGCTCCCCCCCTGGACCCCGAGTGTTTTAGGCACTGTTGATCAGCCTGGGTTACTGGGTGTAGTGGGTGTAGTGGGCGGTTCCCTCGTGGCCACCCAATTACAGGCGCTGATAGTGGGTGCTGCTAGCCCTCAAGCAGTGGGTGCCACTGGGTGGGCTCGGGCAGGTGCCGGCCCCGCACCGCCGCTATGGCAACCTGGCACTTCTGGCACCATCAACAATGGATGACAGATCATGGCAGATTCCAGAGCACCACCGACGGATGTTTTGCATTGATCCCAACTCTTCCCGTACCTCAACACCACCCGATCGCCCACTCAGCAGCCACGCAGCACCAACGTTCACATCTCCCAAATGAGAGTCCCGTCACAAGAACCACGCCGTTTCTTCCCCTCGACCTGCTAAGATTTGTTGCAGCAACGCGCTCAGCCCGTTGCATCTGTGCGTTCCTCCCCTTGCGCCAACTCGGGAATGGCACCCCTAACCTCACGCCACTTGAACTTTGCGCCGTCAAGCGCGTGTCATCCCGCGTCTACACACACACCCCGCTGACACTTTGTGATCCTCGACAGATCGTTCATGGCCGACGTCAAGCTCACCGAGACGCAGGTCGCTGACCTAGTCACCGTCCTGCGCGGCGACTCGAGTCTCGACAACAAAGTCCAGTTCGTCACCAACGTCAAGTCCGGCATCAAGCAGCACAATGTCCCCGATACCTGCGTGCCACAGCTCTTCGATGGCCTGCGTGCCGCCTCCGCGTCCCAGCATGCCGCCCTCGTCAACGTCGGCTTCACGTCCCTCAACCATCTCCTCACGAGGCTGTCGCGCCAGGAGCCCAAGCTGCTGATCAAGGAAGCCGCGAGGACCCTGCCCATCATCATCGAAAAGTTGGGCGACCAGAAGGAGAAGCTCCGTTCCACAGCTCTGTCGTCCCTCAATACCCTCTATGCCGTTGCGCCCACCGATGTCGAGCGCTCTATCCGCAACTCTGCCATGGTGGCCAAGAATCCTAGGGCGAAGGAGGGCGCCATGCATTGGCTCCTTCAGGTATGTTGAGACTGTCCACGGCTATTGATAATCTCGGTCTGACTTCTGGGGCTAGGCGCACAAGGACCACGGCCTTCAGTTCCGGAGCTATGTCCCATTGCTCATGGACCTGCTTGAAGATGCCGACGGCATGGTACGGGATGTTGCCAAGAACACCGTCATCGAACTTTTCAAGTGAGTCCCTCCCGAGGCTACGTCGCGCCCTGGGCTAACGAGTCAACTTTCACACAGGAGCGCACCCAACGCTGCAAAGTCCGACCTGAAACGCCAGCTCAAGAACTTCAAGATCCGACCCGCCATCGAACAGGCCATTATCAAGGCCCTGGGCCCGGGTTCTGCACGCCCTGAAACTCCTTCGGAGGCTGCAGCGCATGCCGCACTACCTTCACGTCCTGCCCTCGGTGCCAGCGTATCTTCTGCCGCAGGTGACCGCCCCATCACCCCCGCACCGGAGGTCAAAGCCGAGAACATTGAGCCCCAGTACGTCAACACCCAGCGCGAACTCGACGACATCTTTAAGGGGATGGCGTGGTGGTTTGAGGGCAAGGAGACGGAACAGAACTGGTTCAAGCGAGAAGAGAGCATCGGAACACTCCGCAAGCTTAACGCCGGCAATGTCCCGTCCGACTTCCCAGACGCCTTCGTGGCGGGCCTACGCACTATGCTTGACGGCATCATCAAGGCTATTAATTCGCTGAGGACAAGCTTGTCCAAGGAAGGTTGTGGTCTTGTACAGGATATCGCCATCACTTTTGGTCCAGGGATCGATCCGCTCGTGGAGTTGCTGATGCAGACATTTGTTAAGCTGTCCGCCAACGCCAAGAAGATCGCTTCGCAACAAGCCAACACAACGGTGGACGTTATTATCGGCCGGGTCACGTACAATCAGCGCTTAATGCAGCATATTTGGGGTGCCTGCCAGGACAAGAACGTCCAACCGCGGACATATGCTACGGGCTGGATAAAGACGATTTTGAAGAAGGAGGCTGGTCACAAGAATCATGTCGAGCATACTGGTGGCGTCGATTTGATTGAAAAGTGCATCAAAAAGGGCCTTGGCGACGCCAATCCCGCTGTCAGGGAGAAGATGAGATCAACATTCTGGGCCTTCTGGGGTATTTGGCCGGCACGCGCCGATGTGTAAGACTCCCCTCGCTCTTTGGAAAACATATCATACTGACTCTGAATAGTCTCAAGGAAGACTTGGAACCCACGGCCCAGAAGCTTCTCAACAAGGACCCCAACAATCCCAACGCTCCAAAGAAGGGAGAAGCCCCGAGGCCGGGGCTGGGTCTTTCGAAGAGCACCATGACTAGCACCAAGCCCAGCCTTCGGGAGACTATGATGGCCCAGAAGAGGGCCACTCTGGAAGCCAAGAAGCTTCCGGCCCGGCCCGGCTCGGCAATGGCTCATATTTCACCGGTGCGCAAAGCCCCAGAGTCATCCGACCACAGATCTGGAGCTTCGTCTGCGAAGCCGATGGGCAGTAGAACTCGTCCTGAGGCGGGGACCATCTCCGTCAATGCTAGTGGCATGTCGGTGGCACCTATGCGCCCGACTAGGAGACGTCCTGAGATGGCCCCTCGCCCCGCTACGGCTGGTCCGTACTCGGTGCGCGATCAGCCAACGTCGTTGGAGCCTGACAGCCCAGGAAGTACGAGACCCAAGACCCCGGCCCCTAGGGTGCCAAAGGAGACTACACCTAGAAGGGCAGCTCAGCGGCCTAGGCCTGGCCATGCCTCACATGCAAGCGAATCCAACATTGGCTCTCCCGGTGCGAGGTCCAAGTCTACGGCATCACCACGAGTAAGCCCAGCTAAGCTCAAGGCTACCCAGTCGGCTCATGCCCCTAGTGGTCACCCCAAATTTCACGGGGAGCTACCCCTTGTGGTTCCAACTGTGACGAGCTTGCCCGAGCCAGTGTTGCAGCCCGCAGGGTCATCAGACCCTGAGCCCCTCCAACCTCCTGCGGAAATCCAGTCATCCCCCAATCTCCCTATTCCCGAAATTACATTCGACCCGCAACCGCAACCGCAAGCCCCTTCTGAGGAGCCTCTCAAGGTATACGAGGATCCTGTAGTTGGAGAGGAAACAAATCCCAGGCCGACCTTTACAGGCCCCGTGCTAGAGGACAAGCCGGTCAACGAGGATGCCGCCAACCTACAGAGCACCAACGGACATGCTGCTACTGAAGATGTTGTTGATTCACCGGAGAAGTCGAGGCAGAACTCCCGCCTGATGGACAGCGGTATTACCAAGATCAAGGCCAAGTCCCTCGAGGTGCATGGGTTCAGGAAGTTTCAAAGCCTCCTCCGTGATAACAAGACGGTCCTTCCTGACGACAAGTTTGAGGCGCTTCTCTTGGGACTCTTTCAGTATCTCGAAGACCCACTCTCCAGCACCCCGCAGGAGAAGGTGCAGGATATCAAGGCGCAGATCCTCACGACCATTAAGCTACTTCTCAAGAGAGAGCGTGATAACTTCCAACCCCACGTTTCTAAGTGTCTCGAGTCCCTGCTTCAGACCCGAAGCGCCTATGACAGCCGGGCTCACATCGTTAGCGGCCTCGAGCTCCTGTCGGATGAGCTAGTTTCGCTAGGTGACACTACCGAGATCGTCGTCGTCCTTGGACGGAGCCTGCAGGACTGCACCGACACAACTACTGAAGGATGCCGAGCCCTTGGCATGGGCTTGCACATTCTGAAGACCCTGCTCGATAAGCGTGAACAGATGGCTCTTGCAGATGGCGACCTGGCTCAACTTGTTGCCTTGGCTGAGCGCTGCATCGAGTCGGCTGACTCGGGCGTCCGAATGGACGCAGTGCAGTTGTGTGTTGCACTGCATGCTCGAATAGGCGAGCAGCGCTTCTGGGACTCTCTGAAGGATATTAAGGATGATCCCAAGAGTCTCATCACTTACTACATCGTCAAGAGACAGCGTGAGCAAGGCGTCGGAGCCGCGTGAATTCGTCCTAGTGCTACATCGAAAAGGTGAAAGGGGGGTTGTCAATTTTGCTGAGCCGTCGGTTTGATTTCGCTGGTCATTGAGTACGGATAGATATTTAGATTCTTGTAATTTATACCCCAATATTCGCTTCATGAAACCTGTGTTAACTTGTAGACATTGGAAGCGGTTGTTCGTCAGATAGCGGACAGGGCCTGGATCACGACATGTCACGTCTCAATGAAAATGTGTAGCACCAGCAGAATTCTTATCTGTTACTATTGACACTCAATGTAGTATAGGTGATGCTATCATGCTCCCGCCCTATCCAACCCTCTCCTCCCGCTCAACACGCGAAACGAAGACCAACCGCAGAGATAGAGAAGTATAAGCCCAAGAAAAAAAACCTTCAGAGAAGAAGTATCGCCTCCTTTTTTGCTCTCACTAGCAAGCCAAATCAAACTCCACGGCAATGAATAGAAAGAAAACGAATCAGGGATTTTTCCCCGCAAAGGAGATGGCCACGATGTAATAGAAAAAAAGGGCCGGACAAGACGAAATAACCGCATGCTCCTTTAAAGTCGAGACGGATAGCTGTTCTAAAATCGACGCATCCCATCCAGGTCGTGAGAAATGGAATACCAAACATCGCCCGGTGTGGGGAGGGCGCTAAAAGGTGAAATATAGCATTGGATAGGCGTCTCTCTTTCTCCCTCTCTTATTTCTGTTGCCTCACACTCCTCTTCGCGTCTGGGGCAGCAAGATGGCGGGGGAAATGCGGCGGCGCAGAAGCGATAAACATCTTCAGCCGCTTCACGACTCGGCAAAGATGGTCCGACTGTTCTCAATGATGAACTGCACTGCGAGGTTCTTCGCATGCATGTCAGTCATCTCACGCTCGATGCTGCGATCGAACATGATGGTCGGGGCGAAAACAACCGCCAGGTTCTTGGGCGTCATCTGCGGGTTGGGAGTTAGCGGTTGGTCTCGAATACGGGTTGTGCTTCCATGCTTACCAAGTTCTCGCTCTGACGCTGCGCAACTCGGTCCAGGTGGAACATGAGGAACTCAAGGCAGTCACGGTGACTCTGGGGCATGGACAAGAACGTCTTGCGCAGGTGGGCGCAGCGCTCCGCCTCGTCAACAATGCCTATGTCTGGTTAATACTACTTTTACTCGCTTCGGAAAACAACGATGACTTACTAGTCGACTCGAGGACCCTGTCATAGACCTCAAAGTTCAGCAAGGGAATGGGCAGCTTTCTGAAGTACTGCTTTAGGACACTAGTGACGGCGGTAATGTCAAGGTCAGGGTCGGAAATGTCAAAGTTCTCGTTCTTGTCGAATCCTTCCTTGATCATGTTGACCTGCGAGTTGCCACCCGTCTTTCGATAGATGCCCTCCTGGTCCATACCCCTCAGCTCGACCTCTTCGATACAGCGGGTCACAACACTGGGTATTTGCCTGCGCTCAAACTCGGCTCGCTCTGTCAGATCAGAGCCGAATAAGGTCGTGGCTGCGTCAGCAGCGGGGACGGGAGTCGACACGGTGCTGGCTGACTGCGACTTGGGCATGTTGTGCTTCTTGCTGAAGAAGCCGAATCCTTGCCGGGCCTCAACCTGCTTGCTCTGCGGGTTGTACTGGCTGTGCTGGCTGTACTGGACGTTGTTAGGCGTCTGGAACGCGGGCGCCTCAACAGCGGCCACTGTGGTGTTGTAAGGCATGCCAATGTCGCCCCCTGATATTGTGGTGGGAACCCGCTCTCCGCGGTCGTTCTGTTGGAAAGCGACAACGGCCCTGTTAACTCCCTTGGCCACGTTCTGGGCCAGACCCTTGGAGCCCTTCTTCCAGTTGAACTTCTTAACCTGGCCCTTCCGAACCTGTACCACTGTCGGGCCAGCCTCGACAATGGGGTCATCATCGGCTGCCACCAACGTTGGGCCAGTGGTGGTGCTAGACGTTTCTAGGTTGATGGCAGAGGCGGTGGCACCCTTGCCGTCATAGATGCCCAGGCCATTGAGCGACTTGCCCTCGCCCGAGTTGTTCTTGAAGCGCTCCTGGAGCTGGTGGGTGAGATCGTTGTTCATGTCGGCCAACTGTGCGTTCTTAGATGACAGCTGCTCAAACTCCATGAGAGCGCGATCTCTGTCTGCCATTGCCTGGTTCTTCTCCTCCAACAGCTGGTCGCGCTCCTCATGAAGCTGCTCGATGCTTTCTGACATGACAAGCTTGACTTTTTCTAGCTTCTGAACGAGTTCCTTGATGGCCGAGTCTTCAAGCTCACGATGGTCAATGGGAGTCTTGGACTCCTTGGCCTTTTCCACGTATCCGGCCAAAACCTCCAACTCCTGGATCATGATCTCAGCTTGTGTGTCGAGCACCGAAACAGTCTTTCGTTTCTCAATTAGCCTCCTGTTAAGATTCTTAAGATCATTCTCCGTGCTGAACTGTCTCTCGAGTTCGGCAACTCGCATCTCGGAGGTCCTCAACTGGCGCTTCAGAAGGACAGGGTCGTCACCAGACGACAACGACATTGGGCTCGTGATATCAGGAGTCCTGCCATTGCGCTCATCCATCGGAGCGCCCCTTTGCCAGTGAGGAGACGCGGTTGTACGCGTCGTCTCGCTGATGCTTCGCGCATGGCTGGCGCGCCTCGGAGTCATCTGGGCCGCTGACTCGACGCTATTTGTTCGGCCGTGCCTGACCATATTGGAGGCTCGCTTCAGAATAGATGATGAGCCCTCATCGGTACCCAGGATTCTAGCCATGTCTTCATCCATGCTGAAATCGCCCCCACTGCTCCACCTAGGCAGCTTGGGCGAATGCTTGGGCTCTCCATTGTCCTCCTGACCATCTGGGGGTGCAGGCGCTGACCGAGGATGCATATAGCTTCCCGTCGGCTTCTGTTCCGACAAACTAGGCCGGCTTCCATGGGTCGCGTGGGTTCCATCGTCCGCGGGTTTTGTGGAGACTAGTCATGATAGTATTAGCAAACAGGGAATTACCAACTCTGCTTGGATGTGATCACTCACCACTCCTGGAAGAACTCGTGGGCAGCTCCTTTCTAGTGATTGATTTGCTGTTCGGTGGCCGGGCTCCAGACCGGGAGCCCGAGTCAAGGGACTGTCTCGAATCCTCCTGATCATGCCTCCTCGCATCTTGGGATCTCCGTGGGAGAATATTCTCGTTCGTCTTTCGGGATTCTGACAAGGGGATGGCATCTCTTCCACCGGGTCCAGGAGTTCCAGTCGAACTATCATACGGTGAGCTTCCATTCGACGAGGGCCCTGGCCTTCGGCTCTTGGGAGCTTCTTGCAGCTTGAAATCTTCAGAACCCCGTTTGGGCCTGGGGGGTGCTCTGAGAGGCTTATCCTCGCTCGACGGCGACGGATCATCTTGCTTCGACATCTTCGACAGATTTCGTCTCAGTGACCCTGCCTGAGAATTACTGTAGTCAGACGAATACTGCCGGCCCTTGTCCTGGAAAGCAATATGCGGCGTTGATGACTGCGAGTCGCTACGTTTCTCGGAAAAGGAAGACTTGGGAGCACTACCGAAGTAGTCTTTCTTCTTAGAAGCATCCCCGGCCGTGCCAGACCCAGACCGAGAATTCGAGCTTGGCCCTGGGCTCGGGTCTAGGGCAACAGGGATGAAGAATCCATCTTCTCCAGCTGTATCGCTGCTCATCATTGTTGAGCTGCGGTGGGGTCTATACGGGTGGGAGGAGAGACCTGAGGCTTCAGGCTTGGATTGTCGCTCAGGAGACCGCGCGGGTCGAGAGCTGCCCCTAGATGATGACTCGGTATGCCTGTGGCCCTGCACAGGACGAGGGGAGACCTCAGTCGGGGTGTCGGAGTCGGGGTCGACTCGATCGTTAGAAAAGGCATTATTGGGTATCACGTTCGGAGGCAGCGCGGGCAGCGACTTTTCGGTGATCATTGGTGAGTGATCTTTGTCCCTGGTCTTCGCTGCCGCGGCAGCTTTGGATTTCTTTCTTCTTCGAGCCATCAAGGTCTCGTGACAGCCCATGCAGAAGATGCCTTGGGAGGTCCGGGCATATCGGAGGTTGTCGATCTTGCGCTTGCAGTTGCGGCATCGGAAACAGGTGGAGCAGAACGCTTGGTCGCCCGTGAGAATAGCCAGATCCTCAATCTTGTTGCCGCAAGCGCTACAGCTGTAGGTACAGTTGTTGCAGATAAGCGATCCGTCGCCGAGGAGGAGGAGGTTGGCGTCGGAGTCGAGGAGGGTGCCACAAGTGTTGCAGCGGAAACAATCGAGGTGCCATCGGTTGCCGGCTAAGGTATGACTGTCAGCGGATGCTCAAGTCGCGAACCCCAAGACCAAACAGATGCTCTTGTCCGGGGTCGCAAAGAAGATACTCCCTTCAGCGCCAAGTGGGAGCCCAGCCTGAGATAGAAGAAGGGAAGAGGGGCACGTTGATGAAGCAATGGGATAGGGATATAGCGTACCGAGCTCGAATGCTTTGCCTTCCTCGAGGATCTGCTCTTGTCAGCATCCGGCACGAAAACCCCTCGCAAGATATGGCACCGCGAGCGTACCTCTCCGCAGCCCTTACAAGGGAAGACATCTTCGTTGTCGACCGACTGGCTGTCGAGGTACTCGTCAATGATGGTGGCCATGGCGGGCGATTGTCGCGCTCAGCGCGGCGAGCCAAGGTCCTGGGTCCAAGCAGTTGAGAGAATGTCTATCGCGGGGGGGAGTTCGGCGGCCGTCGTCGGTTTACGGGGAGCCCTCCCAGGCAAGGAAGCGATGTCGCTGTGGAAAGGATCGGCAGCTATCCGGCCGTCTGGGTTTTCATTAGGTCCTCGGGTGGCGTCGCTGGGAGCAATCGGGCGGTGAAAAGCAAAAGACGACGGCGACTCGCCGGCTGGATACAAAGCGGCGCAAAACAATGGATGATGGCACAGGACGGGGAGTACGAACAGACGATGGGAGGGTTGGACCGACGGAGGAGTAGGCAATCTTGGGTGCTGGGGACGGGCTCGACGGGGGATTGGCGCAAGCTGGGGGGGACCACCCACTCTCCATACCGCCAGGGGGTTGTCGTGTTCTTGGCCTAGCGGGGGGGATGCAAATCAAAGTGGTACGAAACTACGAATGCCTAGTACGAGGAGTGCTAGTACAGATAGTACACAGGATTCCTGCTCCACGAGAAAGCCAAGGGCGGCGGCCAACAACGTGGCGCTTGAGAGCCGAATACTCAATTTCACGTAGTGACGGGTACAGGTGAATCTGGTCCTCGGGACGGCCAAGAGGTGGTGCGTCAAGTCAGGAGAAGGGCGGCATCATTGGCTGGAGCAGGAGGGGGATGAGGAGGAGGTGGTGGTGCTCCAGCTGCTGGTGGTGTCACTGGTGTGCGATAATGGCGATGCTATCCGTATAGTACTCCGTACGGATGGGTACCTGGTAGTGAATCGTGGTCAGGCCCTGGGCTCCTGTACTTTGCTCCGCCGAGGCAATACCCAACTGTCCCAGCCTGGAAACGCCAGTATTTATGCTACGCCACCCAGTAAACGTCCCAGGCGTCGTCGTACGTGGACAACTGACAATAACCAGAGACTCCAGCGTAAATTCACCCCAGCATTGGACCAGTCTGGACACAGAAATCGCATACAGCCGTGCATGGGGTTCGCAAACTGGCCCGTCGGAACTAAAGACCGTGGCATGGGGATGGATTTGGTGTAGGTCTGCAGGATGACACCTCGCACCTTTAGCCCTTCAGCTTGCACCCGTAGCTCCTGGCAAGCAGCTCGTTGTTCCTTGTGGAAAGCCACAGAACCGGCAACTTTGCCACCCGTTTGATGCGTGCCAGCCTCCACGCTCCAGCTCGTTTGCCCGCCGCCCGTTTTCCGTAGCGGCCCCTTAATTCCAGACTCGACGGTGCCGCGGAGCCAACGTGGAATGCTGGGAGGTTCATCGGTGGTTCACGTCAGGTCTCTGGCGGTGGCGTCTTGTGCAGCGCCAAGTGCACACAGCAGCACCTGTCCAGGGGTGCCCCTCTACCTAGATGTCCATGCTCCACCTGTGGTTTCCATGCGCCAGCCCGAGTGGAGACGAGCCCCCTTGTACCAACAGCGCAGAGCACGTCCCTGTAGATTCAAGTTTCGACACAGGAGTTTCCGGATGTCGCAGATGCTGGTACCTACGCATCTAGGCACAGAATGCACCAAATCACAAGTATCGCGGTTGTTGGCCGCACTGAAGAATTTCAAGATGCAGCAGGTGCTGCCAGATGGGCCCAGAGTTGCAGTTACCCATCATTGTCATCACGACGAGACCGTGCGCTCGAAAGACCAAGCAAGTGCTTGGTCGCTATTTCCGTCCTAGACTTCGCGTTGCCATGTTGGCCATCAGGAGAAACGCGAAACACCGTCATCAAAGCTCCCTCCCCCCCTTGCTGTCTTTGTTTTTACACACTATTACTGCCAGCAGGTTGCCTCTCAACATTTTAGCCGGAGGTACTAGCAGTATGTGAATATCTGCTGCAAGACCCAGTTTCGCTGCCTGCGATTCTGTAACACGCCCTTAAGTTCCCGCGTCTTTGTGTAGTGGCACCGTTGTCCTGTGCCAGCTATTACTTGTAGGCGCAAGTACACAAGTCATCGCGCGCTGATGTCATTAACTACACCTAGTACATACTTGGTAAGATCCTCGCATCCCTTCTGCTGTCTACGAGTAAGTAGAGCAACGATGGCATCCGAAGTTTAACGACGGCGCATCATCATTGGCCTCTAGAGACAATTGCTAAAATTGATTTTAAAGACCGCCCTCAGCAATGCATTTACTGCACGAAGTCGGCCCAGCTACCTACGTGCTATACACGTAACGTGCTGCGATAATACATTTACATTGGTACGGATATTAGTATGTATGAGGACGGATACTCCGTACGAAGTAGTAATACGTAAGCCCTCTAATATGCAAAATCACGGATTCCTCGTCGCCAGCCCCTGTCCGAAACACGTGCCGGGGTAGAGGGAGATGAATCATGAAACAGCCGCGATGCCAAGTGTCAAGACACTTCCTATCTAAGCGAGGAAGCATTGAAGAAGAGGTGCCCAGATCTGGTTCTTCACCTCCGACGGAGCTAGACCAGGCCACTGTTTCACCCGCCCTCCCAGGGGGCCAATAAGTCTCACATCTTTTTTTCCCAGCTGCCAAAGTTCCCAGCCTCCGGATCTCGGGCAGTCAGGAATTGCTCGCTGTACGAAGTATTACGGGTAGGCGTTTTGATATCCATCAACAGGTGCCGTGATTCTCAGAGTAGTTCAATGAAACCTGCGCATCAACATAACTACCCCGGGGAAGCGATATATGGCAAATGACGAGCAACAATTCTCATGACACGGTCCTCGAACCGAAGGGATGCACCAATTTTTCCCCTTCCTGACACAAAGCTACGAGTATTAGATGTACAACAAGTATGAAGACTCGGGATCGCGAGTCGACCGTGTCGTACGACACGTGTATTCGCATCGGCCTGGTTATGCTATCGTCATATAAAATGTTGTGGCGCTCACAGGACCCAGGAACCCCGGAAGATGTTTCATGATTCAGTAATCACTTTTCAGAGATGACTTCGTGGCCATTCTGTTGAGGCGATCAGCAGATCAGTGGAAAAAACTCCAGAATAACTGCTACGTACCCTCCCACCGGCGCTTTAAACGCATGGGGTATTATTACATACCTACGAGGATGAGTAGTGCGAGTAGCAAGATCTCAAGGCTTGAAACACCTCTGAAGCCCTGCATATGAATACACAGTAAGGACTCTACGACCTGCTACTTGCACCATAACACGTATACAAGTAGTACTCCGAAGTACCTAGTAACAAGCTTTAGATAGGGATTATATAACGTGGATTCACATGCAGACCATATTGAGGTCCACACTTTCAGAGACACTCTATGCCGCGTAACATCGGGGCAAAGAACCGGGTATCCGTGGGCTTACAAGTAGTTGTGCTAGCAGTATTGCATGTTACGTGTCTCACCACGTTAACATAAAGACGGCATGGAAACCATGTGGATAGGTAGCCAGTACTCCGTGCAGGGCATAATAATTGTACACTGAGTTTGGTACCGTGCCAGTCTGATCTTAATACCGGCGTATTCGATGCAACAGCGAGGACTTGTAACGCGCTTCTGAACCTGGGTGGCCTGGATACATAGTACTACTACGAGTAGGAAGGTATTGACTGTTGAGGCGGGGGAGCAAGGGAGGGCCCAGAGCACTGGCCGCTCTGGTACTGGAGCTCTGGGCTGGCATCAAGCGCCATACAAGGGGTAATACGGGTAGATATCTTATAATAGTTTCAGCTCTTTATCCCAGGGCTAGTTTTAGGTCTGATGAAGGCTGAGTTGTCTAGAGACTATTGCTGCATGGTGAAGATGGCATGTGAGAGAGTTCAACATGAGACTATTGGATTTTTCAGCTACAATGCATCCTGCATAGAGCATCCATGTGATACTCGTCTCCTAGACTCGCAGCATCACAGGATTCCGAGATGTGCATCAGTATATTGAAACAAGGGGCGTTACCGGTAACATAAACCATGGCCCTCTATGTGTGAGTTCTTTCAAGGACTTAGACAGCAGGTATCACTCGCCTTGGCCTTGGCACACCTTCAAATGCCCTCTCACGAATTGTGAATATAATTTTCTCATGTCGACTCTCCCCATTTTTTTAATCCCAAACGCCGAACAACGTTATATTAGATCTGGACCCTAGCTGGCGAAGCATCACATGCCCCCAACTCAGTTCTCGTTCATAAGCTTCTTGACCTTGTCCAGTAGAATGGTGCTCTCGCGGCCGAGCTTCTTCTTGCCATCCGGGCCCTTCGTCTTGGCCATGGCCCGGCGGTAACGCTCCCGCTCGGCGATCCTCCTCTCGCGCTCCTCTCTCCGGCGCTGGGCCTCCTGTGCCCGGGCCTCGGCCTCCTCGCGTCGCTGCTCGGCCTTCTTGAGCTGCTTGTCATAGTACCCCGGGCGGCGCGTCCGGCGGCGCTCGCCATCGCTAGGACCCCTGGCAGACTTATCGTCGCTGGGCTCTGCTGCTCCTGCACCAGTCTGGGCCGCCTCCTCATCCTTGAGCATGAGTTGGCGGGTAGGGTGGAGGCTGTCACCCTCCTGTCCGTCAGAATCACTTCCCGGGCTGCCTTGACGTTCCGCCGAGTCTTGTTCCTCCGGCCTGTTGGGCTTCTTGTTCTTGGCCTGCTCCTCAGCCTTGATCTTGGCGTACTGCTTCTTGAGCTTGGCCTTGTGAATCAGGTCTTGCTTAATCTTGGTGACTGCGCGGTTGATGTGTAAGCAGATGGGGGGCCAAGAAAAAAAATATTCATGTCGGCGCACGAGGTGCACCACCACAGGTCAGGCCACTCACCTTTGCGGCGCCACGGCCCATCTGGTAAATTGTCGGGCCCTACTCTGAAGCCTTTACGAGGCTTCTTTGCCTCTGGGCCCGATGCAGAGCCTTCCAAGGGGCGTTTGGGTGCCATTTTGCGGGTGGGTGATGTGAAGAGTTTGGGGATGAGAGCCGCTCTCAAAATTTTGACGAGCGCCAGTTCATCTGCATCTACCTTACCTATGGCAGCAGCGGCCCAGTGAGCCGCCCAGATTCCTGAACATGGTCTTTTTATTCACCTTACAACGCCGGTCACTATTACCAAATGGTAAAGAAAACAGCAGCCTGGTGGTTTCAATTGCCAAATTCGGCACTGGAAGCACGAATAGAATGCATTGTTTCTACCCGCAACAAATTGCGCGCTGTTACCGCTTCTGCCGGATTGGTGTTGGTACTGGGCAGCAACGCAACAACTAATTATCGTATATGTACTACTGTGGTAAGGCATACAGACATGGACTCATGTGCGCCAGATGTCACCAGATTTCAGTGCAGAGCCAAGCATTACGGACGACGGGTGGTCTGCTAATAAAGGCAAGGGAAACAAGTGATGGGCATGCATGGATGGGCGTGTGATCAACTTGAAGCCACTGCAGCTGCAGCACTGCAGAGGGTCAACTGGTCAACTGGCGGGTCTGAGGATCCAGTGGAGCAATGGCAATAGATCCCTGGGGGACGGGGTGCTGCATTAGCAGCATTGCTCTCGGGGTCGCTCAGGTGCAAATTGGGGAGTGAGGTGGCTCCCAATGACGGCATAACGATGTCGTGCTACTGCTGTATCACTCTGCTTCAGGGACCTTATCAATGCGACCTAATCCATACATGGACTTTCGTTCCGTCCTCACTTCACCGCCCTCATGATCCCCGGAGAGACTCTCTTTCCCCAGCTTTCTAGGTTGTTTTCTTTGGATTGACTACCGCATGCTACACATTATCACTGGTCTCATCAATACACTCGTGCACTGTACTTTGGTCTCAGCTACATCCTCCATCTAAACCCCTGCTCGCGGATCAACCACAAGCGCCGACATCGCCCACCCACTGGCTCCCACTGGCTCCCAGCGGCGCCAGGCGCCACCCAACCTTGCTGCCAAATTCCAGATGACCAACAGACACAGGGCGTCTACCACCGTTACCGTTAGGAATCATCTAGACGCCACCTCTCACCAGTTTTCATGATTGCCGACGGCTTCCCATCCCCTCAGGACCGCAGCTTCGCTGTGGTTCTGGCTCCTCAGTGTTCTCACCATGCCCATCTTCCAGGACGATCTCGACCTTGACCACCACCCCGTTGATCCTGACCCAGAGTCTCCCGTCGACCACCCGCTGCCTCCGACCCTCAGGCGCCTTTCCGAAGAGAGTTTGCGCACCGAGCTATGTGAGGGGCCTGTCCCAGACAGCCCCCAGCACACCCCGAGCCACAAGGTCGACAATGACAGCACCACTTCCAGTCGCGAGGAGCTGATCGAGAGGCTCAAGAGAGGAGAGAGCCCGACTTGGATCCCTACTCGCCATGTAAGCGACTCCGTGCCGTTTCCATTCTCCTGGCTAACCTCCTCCTTCTACATTGACAGCTCGAGTCCGTCTTCAATCATGGAAGCTCCCCGCCTCAACGACCGAAGTCATCCCGTCCATCCTCGAGATCCTCGAACCTCCTGCCAGCCGCTCAGATCACCCCGGAGAAAAACGGAGCTTCCGCCTCTCCTGTCTCGAGATTACAAGAGGGACTGAACCTTGAAAGGCCAAGGTCTGCCCTCCACACCGGCGATTTCACCAACGACGATGAGGAACACCGGAAACCGGACACACAACTCGATGGACAGCGGATTGAGCACCCGCAGCGGACGGGTAACCCGTGGGTGGCCACTTCTCCGCCCAGGGACTTCACCCCCTTTCACTTCGACAATCATCGGGATTTTCTCAAGCAATCGCAGCTGTCCCGGTCCTTTGGCACGTCACCACTCTCCTTATCCCCTTCTGTGTCCTCTAGCTTCGCCTACCAGCCACCGACAAGCCCCCTGGTACAGTCTGAGAGCAACGAGGAGCTAGAGATATCAGGGGCTTTGGATAGTATGGCATTCCCATCCTCCGGAGATGGCCGTAGACGGCATACCCTCTATTCGGCTCACTCATCATCTCATGATTCCCCCTTCTATCAAGCCTCCCCCTTCTATCCGCCACGGTTGTCCTTACATAGACGGGAAGGTTCATTCCCGTCTCAGGCTCATCAACCCAGGAGATCTCTGACCTCGACGCCGAGCTTCATGCAGCCGGGTACCTCGCCGCAGTCCGGCGACCTGATGCGTTCCCGCCGGCCTTCCTTCAGCTCAGAGTCTTCTCCCATACAACAGCATGCATCTATGGTGGGGTCATACGAGGAAAGTATCCTCCGTGGACGCATGTCGACAACACCCTCAAAACCCTTGGAGTTCCTGGCCCAAATAGGTGTACTGGGCATGGGCAAGTGCAAGTCCAGCCTCCGGTGCCCTTCGCACGTGACACTCCCTTTTCCGGCTGTCTATTACAGCTACAGCAGTACCCAGCATGGGCGGTCTCGCACCGACGATGGACCCAGCCCCTACGTCGGACAGGTAGACCTGGAGAATGGACTCCCGAACCAGGCAGACGATTCTCGATCCAAGCGGAAAGCCCACAGCAGATATACGGATCGGAAGTCCACAGACGGCGATGTTGACACCACAATGGGGATCCAGGGCTCAGACAAGGAGGCCAAGAGGGTGCCAAGGGCGAAGCGTTCCTCTACATCACCGCGCGCCCCTCCAGGAGGTAGCTACCGGATTCCGGAGAAAGGGCAGCTTCAAATCATCATCAAGAACCAAAATAAGACGGCTGTTAAGCTCTTCCTCGTGCCGTACGATCTGGCGGGAATGGAGCCGGGAACCAAGACTTTCATCCGTCAGCGGTGTTATTCGGCAGGGCCCATCATTGACAGCGTGCCCACGGCCAGTGAGCTGGGCTCAACCGACAGGCCTACACTCAGATACCTCGTCCATCTACATATTTGCTCCCCAGCCAGGGACAGATATTATCTGTACAAGAGCATTCGAGTGGTGTTTGCCAACCGAGTGCCTGATGGAAAGGAAAAGTTGAGGAACGAGACCACCTGGCCAGACCCTCGATTCACGCCGTACAAGGCCATTAGAGTGATGCATCCGCCCTTGTCGTCGTCGAGCGGTCCGGGCGCGACGTTGGCCGCTGACAAGGCATTCAGGAGACGCAGCTCTGGCTTCTCCTTGGCTCCCTCGGCCCAAGCATTTGATATAATGGATAGGATGCACCCTAACATTTCGTCAACTGCTGCGACATCCGAGATCGGCAACGGGGATACCCAACCCCTAGATCCAATTCCCCTGCGTCTTCCGCCACGGAAGCGTGTGGCAAGCGAGGTAAGCGACACGACAAATACCACGGCCGCTGAACTACGGTCCCCAGAGTCCTCCCAAGCAAGCCGCCTGTCGACCAAGGATTCCTCGGGGCCCTGGGACGCAGCCCGCTACGCCAAGCTTAGCAAGGGCGATCTTGGCTATGGAGGCTACGCGTATTCCCAGACTCTCCCAGGCAGCCCAGGCGTGGAGGGTCTCCTATCCCAACGGCTGCGCTCACTCGGTAGCAAATCCCCTACCAATGGAGAGTCACCACACGAAAGTGAGTAAAGAAGTACGACTCTGCAAATCACCCAGCCGTCAGAGCAACACAACCACCATTCCATTTTGTTTTACATCATACCCAGGAAAAACCACATTGTTGGTCTACATGCACATATATATCGGGAATTGGCGAATATTGGGGAACGGTATTCATAGTTGTTCATATTGGATTCTGGGCAGAGATCAACAATAGACTGGGATCATGGGAGTTGGGTATCTCAAATATTTGCAGTTTCCACGGAGCCATCAGGGGCTGCAAACAGGATTATTCGGGAAATTTACATACAACATCGTCAGGTAGCTAGCTTATGGGTAGCTAGGTTATAATTTTGTCCCCAGCGTGGGACGGGGAAAATTGACCATTTAGCAGACAGAGGAGGCCCAACTTAGCAAACAAGACTTATTAATACTATGTAGCCCCATATCATTGTACAACTTCACGTCTGGCCTTCTATGTACTCGCACTGTGGCCTTTCCAAGACTGGCATTAAGATAGAAATACAACTTTATACATCGGTATCGTACATAAAGCGGTAGGTATACATATGGGTACTTATACAAAGACGGCGCGATTGGTGCTGCATCAGAACGCGGCACGGATAGGCACCTCCTTTTGCTTGCCCTTCACCCCTGCCTGTTTCCTCCCAGAATTCTGTTCCTGATGCTTCGGTTCCTGCTCATCCTTCTTCGCCTCCTTCTTGGCCAATGGCTTCGTCAGCTTCTGCCCCAGCGTCGACCTCAGCACCTTCAGCTCATTCTCCCCGAGCGCGCGGGTGCTGTCTTTGCTGGCCCCAAACCTGCGGAAGGGACTGCGGTCCTCGCCACCCTCGTGCATGGCCTTGATCTGTGCCTCGAGCTGAGCCTCGAGCTCCTTCTTCATCTTGCGGAGCTCAGATCTAGACAGCGGGGCGAGCATTTCGGACATGGCTCTGTCGAGGTCGACGTCGCCGCGGAAGATCCAGGGCCCGGGGGCGTCAGTGTAATGGGACGTGATGAAGGCGTAGTGGAGTATGGGGTACCGTTGCTCCATGTCGGCGAGCTTCCGGGCCACGTCGGCAGACCACACAGCCAGGCGACGCGTCTCGAGCCATTCCTTCTGTAGAGCGAGAATGGCTTGGGGCGTCGGCTGGAGCACTTGTGGATTTGTGGCCGCCCGTCTGTCCTCGAGACGAAGTTTCTTTGGGTTCCAGCCACGCCACGCGGGCATGAGCATGGTCTCGCACCAGTACATGCCGCGTTCCCACTGGCCGAGCTCGGCAAGGCCACGGATGATTCGGTCCCAGGTGCTCGAGGTGAGCTTGAATCCTGCGGTAACAACTTGCTCAACGCATTCAAGAAGCCCCTTGCCGTCGTTCATGGCCCTGTAGGTAGCTGCCACTCTGAAGACGATGCGAGTCACATCGTACTGGTGGGCGGGGTAGATGCCCTTCTGCTCCGCATCGCCTTGGACAACAGAACAGCGCTTCAGGATCTTGGGCCACACCTCATGCCAAAGTTCAATAACCTGGTCGTAGTTCTCGTCGCGATGATAAGCTAGCATCAGCGACGCCACGAGATCCTGGGGAAAGGCCTCGCCCTCCCCGTACTGGGGGAAGAGATCGATGAAGAGATTGACAAGCTCCTCTGCCCTAGCAAAGTCGCGGAACTGGACAAGAAGCTGGACGGCGCGCCCCACGGACGAAGTTTCATGCTTTAGTCGCCGTACGTCTCCGGACGACTGCTCCACGAGGGTCCGGAGGGACGCCACTATTTCCTTGCCCAATGTAGGAGTACGCATCGTGTTTGGTGCTTCCTTGAGGGCCGTCTGCGTGTACGCCACCACAGCATTGAAAGACATCGGGATGGAGGCTTTCTCCATAAGCGACACAAGCCCCTCAGCGGTGTTGCGGTCGCCCTGGCGCATCGCTCCGAGCATGACGGTCGCGAAATGATCGGGTTGCAACACATGCATCTTATGCCTGGCTGCATCCCGGATGATCTGATAAGCGGCGGATATCTGGTTGACTCGCACCATGGCTAGGAGGAGATTCCCGATGGTCACTTGGTCCCACTCGAGGTTGAACTTCTTCATTTTTTCGAGCAACGCGTAGCACCTGGTCAGATGCCCGTGCATGCCGTTGTACTGGATGAGCTGGTTGAACATAGCAGTGCTCGTGATACGCCGTTGTGCTAGCTCCATACAGATATTCTCTGCTTCCAGGAGCTGATCATTGCGGCAGTAGACAGAAACTAGAGAAAGGCTCATCTCCTTTGTGATCGGAACACCTTGCTTCTGCGCCTCGTTGAAGAGGTCGACAGTCCGGTCTAGGTCTCCCTTCTTGGAGCACATGGCCATGACATGCGTGTAGGTAAACGCGTCCGGCTGAAATGCCTTGCTGATATCTTCAAAACACAACAAGGTCTTGCTGTAGTCGCCTGCCCGCACGTAGCACTTGAGCAAAGTATTCCAGATATCCAAGTCGGGCTCGACCTTGTAGTGGTTGACCATCCTGTCCAACTCTTGCTCAGCACCAGCCACGTCCGCGGCTTGCGCATAGACGTTCATCGTGCTTCGGAAACCTCGCGGGCTCTCAAGCTTCCATGGAAAGAGCTTAACGAAGCGATTCCAAAGCTCCTTGACCCTTTTCACGTCTCCTTGGTGAGCATAGAACTTCAGGAACTTCTCGAACCCCCATTGGCTCAGCTCACCCCAGCACCGGACCCAGTCTTTATAAAGATCCTCCAAAGCCGCGACGCCATGGGGTTGGTGGACCTTGAAGATACCGCGCATGATGTCCGTGGACGGCTTAGCACCTGGTAGAGACTTGAAGTCTTGATATATCGCCGGGAGCATGCGGGCAGTGGCGGAGGAGATCCGTTTCGTGTACCACCGGTCAAACATCCGCCAAAGATAACGCTCGTACATCCAGTGGTCGCGCCAGAAGGCTAGGATGACCGAGGCTTGGTTCGGCGGACACGGTTGTCTCAAGGCCTCAATCGCGAACTTTCGCCGGAAAATGCGAAGTCCAGCCTTGGAAGTCTTGTCCAAGTCCAGCCAACGCTCGACCCTCATATCATCTGCAGCCAGATATCGCTCAAAGGAGAAGTACAGAGCCCCCAAACTTTCAAGCGAGGTCAATGGTTCCAAGAGTCCCTCATCGGGATTCTCGCCTGGGTGCTCTTGCGCGATATACTTGCAATAAGCTAGCCAGGCATCCAGCATCACAGCCCACTGCTGCTTGTTGGCGGAATCTATGACGAGATACTCAAGCCCTCCAACAAGACCCTTGGTATGCAACCCTTTCTTGAATGTCTCTATAGCACGCGCTTGGTCTCCCGAGCGCAGCATGACGAGCACTGAGGCGGACAGAAAATCGTCGTCCCATTGCTCGACGGGAACTTGGCGAAACAAGGACATGGCTCGGCCTGCCTCGACCACGCTTCGCGACCTGGAGAGATACTGAACAACACGGGACCGCATCACAGGCTTTTCTTCCGCATCGAGGCGACAGTACAGATCCCATACATCGTGGAAGAGCTGTCCCTCGTCGTCGGCTAGTAGGTCGGGGAGCGTCGTTTGGAGGGTGCTGCGATTTGTAGAGGAACCACGCAGCGCATCCTGCTCAGCATTCTGCTCAGCGGTACCAATCGTGACACTCGGGTCATCATGTTCGAGAACATTGTATGTTTCTTTGGTGGGGACCGGTGCAGAATCCCAGCGGGTTCGCTTCTTGGGGGTTGGCAGGGGGGGCTGTTCGTCCGTCAGAGGTGCTTGGACGGTGTGATTCGCCTCTTCGGTCTGAGCGGGGGCGTAGGACGAAGCATAGCGACATCCTCTTGGGGAGTTGGAGGATTCGGTGATGTTTCGGGGCCGTAGAAGAGGGTGCGGCTGCTGGCGCAGGAGCGCATGGGTCTGCTTCGGGTAGAGGAAGTCTAGCAACGGAGAAGACTCGCTACGCGCAGAAACCAGGCCACCGAAAGCATCCTGGCGGAAAGGCTGGCTTACTGCCGACGGGGCGGCGCGGCAGCCATTGCGCTGAACAAAGACAGGCTGGGGCTTCTTAGGGCGTCGGGGAGCGCGTGTCGACCTCGGGAGGACTCGGTGGATGGTGAAATTGCCCGACTCCAAACCAGCTGCTGTTCTTTCCAGCATGCTGGTCCAGAAAGGATGAGCACGTTCCCGGCTGCCAGAGGAAGGCAGTCGTTGCGGAAGAGCCAATCCGGTGGGCGAGGTTATGAGGTTATGAGGTTATGACCTGATTTGGGGGACAAGGAAAAGATTTGGGAGACCCGGACAAGAGCCGGAGAAAGTTGAAGCTCCAACATCGACGCTCCATCAATGTGCAGTGGTCCAATCAGCGCTGGGGCATTCTACTCCACTAAAACATGGCCTGACTGCTGCCCTGACATGGGCCAAAACACAGTGAGACTGACATGTGCAGCTTGGACGAATGCGTTCATGGGGTGCATTTTCACCAATCTTCATCAATCCCCTCGATTGGCTACGGCACTTTTAGTATATTAATAGTTCTCCTACTTCGACCCTAGTGATGTATTGATACAGGTTGTCCATGAATCATCAAAGCAAACTCCACGTTCACCATTCCCAGCGATGCGGCAGGCAGTTAAAAACGACCAAAAGCAACAGTCATAGGTATCATCCGTTCCAATCCAAACTCGCATCTAGCAAGACCCAATCTCAGTACCCAATTCCCAAATGTTTTCCAGGCAGCCGCTGCTCTGACCTAATTGATACAAAAATAATAATAATAGAATGTTACTCCGACCATGTGCAGAGTGTGTCAAGTTGTGCGCAAGGTATTCCTATTTGGCCCGGACTCTTCAGTCAAGCATCGTTTTGTCATAATCCTTGGACTCAACCGCCCGTGCGGCATCTTCCCCGCCGATATGAACCTCGTTCCGCAGGCCGGATCGAACCTCGGGGGTCTCACGAGCTTCAGGCTCCAGCCGCTCCAGCCGCAGGCCACGGCCCCGGCTGCTGGTCCTCCGTCGTCGCAGTCCTGCTCTGGGGGGAGACGGAGCTCGAGAGGGGCAATGCTCGCGCCGCGAGTCGCGGAGCCGGTTGTGTATGAGGAGGTGCCGTGTGGGAGACATGAGGGAGGATGACGCGGCCCCGGAAGACAGATCGGAAGGAGAGGATGCTCGCTGGCGGGAGCGACCTCGAAGCGTGCTGGACTCGTACTCATCGGCCCGAGCTGACTTGACAGCCGTTGATCTTGAGTGGCTGCTGCGGTCTCGGGTCCGTCCCCTCATCATGTCAGGCCCAGGCGATGGCGAGTTTGCCGTCGGGGAGCCAACCCCGTCGACAGTCGTTTTCATTTTGAGCTGGGAGCTGGTATTGGCACTTGTTGTTGAGATCATGAGTTTTCTGTGCTCGACTATTGCGTGTGTGATAGATGTGGCGTTGGAGCTTATAAGTGAAGGAACTATGTCGAGTTGGTAGAGAATGGAATTTCGCAAGCGAAAGTCGGGAGGAAGAGTCCGCTTTTTAGAAACAAAGCGAAGGGCAGACTTGACAAAAAGATACCAAGCACAATGCCAAGCCCTGTGTCAACAGGAGGATCTCACGAGGAAAGAACGGGCCATGGAGGATGGATCGATGGAGGGGGTCACCTGATGCCTGACGGGGCGACCCAACAAACAACCCGCCACCTCTGCAGCACGAAGAACTCTAATCACGTTCATGGCCTGGATGGCCCAACCCCAACACGCCCGACGACATCCACCGCCAGAGTCAATGCACAGCTGGCGGCCAGACCCCAGACGCCGTTTGGCCCATCCACCTAACCCCAAGCCAACCAAACCTTGCCAAGGCACAGCCGTCCAGCGGACGCCGGCATCAGACATCAGTTTTCGAGCAACACGAGCCAGCATTCGCCCAGCATCCGCCCAGCATCCGCCCAGCATCCGGCCACCATCGTCAGATGCCGCGCCAATATGTCGCCCACGATGCCCTGCGGGCGTGACTTGGGGCACGGCTGGCTGCCGCTGGCCTTGGCTAACCCGGCATTGCTGCCAGCCTGCCACATGGGTGAGTTGCCACACCTGGAGTCATCCAATGACCCAACCGCCATTCCGTCTCCCAGAGTCGCATATACCCGGCACAACTGCCACCCACTACGGGACGATCCAGGCAGGGGTGGTCCTTTCAACTGGGATCGTGCCAGACTCCGGGGGACGGAGGCTGACGACGCAGGACCCAACACCTCTTGGCAGACTAACTAGACTCCATACGAATGTACTCAGTTGTCAGTTCTCGTCCGTTACAAATAGTACGAGTTACTAGTAGTATTGCCGTCGGTTTGCACCAGCAACTACCAAGGACCTGGCCGATGGACCCAAACCTTGTATCGTTGTAGGTCGCACATCGTGGCAAGTCAGTGCCCATGAGGCACAGGGTTCTAGGAGAAGCCAATTATGTCCAAGTTGGTGTTGCAGGTGACTCGTGATTCCGTGCCTGTTGGAAGCGCCCTAAGAATTAGGAACACGGCATACGCTAGCCGCCTCTCGGGTCTGCCAATGGAATGTTACTTCGTACATACAAGCGAGGGGGGGTCCATACTGTCAACGACAGCGTCATGTTCTTCAACAGGACTGTGGGATTCTGGGGCCTAGGTTCCCTGCCCCCGCGCCATGGCTTCGTCCGTGGCGGCACAGCGCTCCTAAATTTGGCACCCCTGGCCGCACGAAGAGGATTAGGGGCCCAATGACGGTGTGTAAGTTACCTGTCAAATGGCTTGTAGCTAATTAGGTGTTCCTCAAGTTGTTCTTTGATGTTTAGAGTTTGCGGTTATCATAGGGATCGGGCCTGTCTACTTGCCATGATGACTCCTCAACCTTGCTCGCCCAATCACCTGGCGATAGAAACGTGTCAGCCAAACATGGCGACGTGGTGTGCGGAGGAGCATTCATGCCGCTGTGTGCAACACTTCTGTCTTGGCCACATTTGTGGTGGCCTAGTGATGGGACCACCGTTGAGAGCCACCGGCACATGCTCCGTTGTTCAGAAGCAGAAGTGCAGAACAGGCACTGGCTTGTGAATCTGCGATGCATCTAGTACTGAGCTAGGCAATTACGGAGTACCTATCCGTAGGGTAGTATTAACGGACGCTGCTGATCAGAAGCAGCCTCCAGGCGGCTCATCCCAAACGTTGCACTGAACCGCACTCGGCCTTTTGATCTTTTCCTCCAACACTCTTCATCGGATAATTAGAGATTGGGAGAACCTATTTTATTCGGACTACCTTGCGTTTGCTCTCATCATACCTGGCCATCAACCGACCATGTTCCGGCCTAATGAAGCCCCGGTTCCGTCCAGATGGGTACCCACTGGCCCACTGGCCCACTGGCAGCTCGATGGGAGCTTGCGAGTCGCGACTGCCAGCTCCCCTAATAAACCCCTAAACTGCACGCAGCATCCTCAACGTGACGTGCTGGAAAACTGGACCCTGTCTGGACGTCCCATCAACCGTCCCTTGGTCAGGCTCGCCTCGCAGAAGTTCAACATCCCCCAGCCATGGCCTCCTCAGAGTAACTCGACGGATTCAGGCTTTAATTTTCCTTCTTCACGTTCCTTTGTGCGTGATTCAATCCTTTCTGGCCTTCCAACCTTAAATTTCCAAGGGGCAGGCATCGCCCTGGAACGGCCACTTGGCTCCCTAGGTACCTTAGAACCACCCTCGTCATCAACGACCGCCCCCTAGACAGACCATCCTCGCCCTCGACCCTCGAACAGCATCGATCAATGGCCAGCCGATAATCTCGAACCTATACAGCATCAATTAATACAACCCCCCCTTTTCCTCCGCCATGAACCGCAGCCGCCCCGCCACGACGGGCTACGAGCGCCTCGCCCAGGCAGACCAGCTCAGCGACGACTCCGACGATGAGTTCCTCGGTCAATCTTTTGCCTCCCTCCAGCCGGCATCGGCACCCCGGTTTGCACCAATCTCGCAACCACGCCCCCGCTCTGGCATGCACAGTCCTAAGGCCAGCGGCTCGAGACCCAAGTTCCGCCAGCGCGTCGGCAGCAACGCCGGCGTCGATCTCAAGGCTATCAACGCGCGCCTTGAGCGATGGGCAGACGAGATCGCATCACGCTTCAAGCGCGGAAAGGGAAAGCACTACCTCCCAGATGAACAATCTCTCGAGATCCACCACTCAGTCTTCCAAGCACCCGACGGTGTCCGCCCCATCACTGCCGAAGAGCTGGGTGGACCGCAGGCTGGGCTCATGACCAAGGCCGAGTTCGACGCCATCGTCGAGAGTGTGCGGGCGGCAATATCTCAGGAGGTGCACCCTAGCATGATTTCGCAAGGCAGTTCTGGTAGCTATTTTGCTCGGGACCCAGATGGCAAGATTGTAGGTGTTTTTAAGCCCAAGGACGAGGAGCCGTATGCGGCTGGAAATCCGAAGTGGAACAAATGGATTCACAGGAATCTGTTCCCTTGTTTCTTTGGTCGAGCTTGGTATGTGCCAACATCGTAGGCTCTGTTCCATCTGCCCCTGCTAACGCCCGCGATAGCTTGATTCCCAACCTTTCCTACGTCAGCGAAGCGGCAGCCTACGTTCTTGACTGCCAACTCCGGACACATCTTGTACCATACACCGACGTCGTCTGGCTGGCATCGAAGTCATTCCACTACCCCTTCTGGGACCGTCGCAAGTTCAACAAGAAGAAACGGGGCCTCCCTGCCAAGCCAGGTAGCTTCCAGGTCTTCCTAAAGGGGTTTAAAGACGCCAACGTCTTTCTTCGAGAGCACCCATGGCCAGATCAGTACTGGTCCGGGTTTCGGGCAAAAGATTCGGGACGGAAGAAGAGGGGGAGGTGGACCGAGAATTGCCGGCCATCGCGTACGCCAAGCTTGAACGAGGGTGATTACAGCGATGGCGAAGATCAAGAGGGCCAGAGCGCATCCCCATCGCCCGAGCGGTTTATGTGGACGGAGCCCTTGAAACAGTCTTTCCGTGAAGAGCTTGAGAAGCTGGTCATCCTGGACTACATCATGAGGAACACGGATCGAGGACTTGACAACTGGATGATCAAGGTCGACTATGAGACTGGCAAGGCTTCTATAGTATCGGACCCGATTCGCATGAACATGGAAACTGTCGAGGAGGAGGAGGGTCCACGTCCGGCAGAAGCCAGCCCGTCAGCGAGTCCAGCACCGCGAGCAGCCAACCCATACAAGACCCAGAAACCGATGGACGCCACGAGTCGCAGGACTACGGGCAATCAACCTTTTATGGCCATTGGCGCCATTGACAACTCGTTATCCTGGCCTTGGAAACATCCCGATGCCTGGAGAAGGTAATTCCTAGCAGAGATTCCCCTGAAGCTCACTTTGCTAACTACCGCAGTTTCCCCTTTGGCTGGCTCTTCCTCCCCGTAGACCTAATTGGAAGACCCTTCTCGCAGAAGACCCGGGATCACTTTCTGCCTCTCCTCACCTCGACTGCGTGGTGGACTCAGACGTCGATGGCCCTGAAGAGGGTGTTTCAGAACGACATCGACTTCAAGGAGAGGATGTTCGCCAAGCAGCTGGCTGTCATGAAGGGCCAGGCATGGAACGTCGTCGAGGCTCTCAAGACCCCAGACCATGGGCCACTCGAGCTGACCCGTCGGACAAAGGTCTGCGTTTGGGACGATCTCGTCGACGTTCCTGTAGCAGTGCCTATGCAGATGACATCCACCGAGATTGCCCGTAACGCTGCGCCACGGGAGTCCATGGACGAGGCGGACATTGCAGCTTCTGCTCCCACAAACCAGGTCACCGCCCACGATCTCCTTGGCTTCCCCAGCGCGCCCGTGGACATGCCGAATCCTGGACGCTTCGAAATCTCTTCCGCCAGCGGCGACGAGGCCATATCGCCGGGCAGTGAACGCGACGGACCCTCCATGTTTCCGTCATCCACACCCAAGCAGAGCACCAGCTCCCTGGAACGCCCGGCAATGAACCTCAAGGGCCAGGTGGCTAGCTACCACGGACGTGGTCTCAGCATGGCCGATTCGCAGCTTCCTCGACAAAAGCAGCAGCGGAGATACTCCTTCACCCCGGCCATGCGGCGCAGCAGCAGCAGTATCGCCCAGAGACTATACAATGGCGACGATCTCGAGGGTGACATCGGTTATGCCGCGGCTGAGGGTCAGATGGGAAACCAACGCAAGGTGATTGTGGAGCGCCTGGAGGCGGTTAAGACTAGCCCGTTCTTCACGTGGTGTTAAAAACCACCTACTATGTAATAGCCGGGGGCTTGGTTGTACTAACATCATCATCGGACCCAGCCAGCGGTGTCTTGGGTCCTGTGAGCACGGATAACTGAGCTGCAATAGCCCCTGTGTGCGCTTGGACCGGCATCCCAGGCTTTTTCGGACTTGGGAACCGGATCCGAGGTTTTTCATTTTGCTTTTGTAACTCGAGGGCGTGGACTTGAGAGCTCGCCCCGCGTGCCTTCGGGTGCTGTCATTTCAACCTCCCACCCTATTTTTCATAATGATTTAGAATCTTCCGCATAGACGAGCTATACGGCGTTTGAGAGGCGCTTTGACTGTTGGCTGACGAGATTACCTGCATTGTTGGGGCTGTATTGAAACGGAGTATAACAGGGGGAGGCGGAGCAAAACTCGAGACTTTTGTGCATTGGTCTCCAGGCGGGGCGCATGGTGGCTAGACAAATCCTGTGGAGTAAACGATGAAGATTTCCAAGATTGCTGGTACTGCTAGTACTCCATATCTGTATTATTAATATATTAACTAGAACAACCCATTTCTGACCGCCTCGTTGCGCCTCCATCTGGGGCCCAAACGCAAACCGCGCTTGACTTGAGGGGCAGCCAACAGGGTAATAGGTCAGGAAACCTTGAAGGAAAATGGCGTTTCAACCCTGCCATGCTCGTTTTCTCGCCTGGGGCTGTACTTACCGATTCCTATCATTATTAGCACCAATAGTCCAGCACTACTAGTATTTGGTGCGGCTGGCTGACGGGCGCTATTGCTCGCGCCGACCCAAGTGCCCGGTGCCAGACCCGACCGTCTGGGTCAGATGGCCCACGGGACGGGAGTTCGGGACCGCGGGCGACTGACAAAATCCCGGATTGCCAACCACGGCGACCAGGGCGACCAGGCTAACCAGGCTGGCTGTCATCCAGAGACCAGCCAGAACTGAGACAGGGAGCCAAGGGTCCCCCTCCTTTAGCAACCCTAGCGGAATGTGCTTGTACGAGTAGGCTGTATGAGTAGCGGCGTGGCGGGTGTCACCCCCCCTCAATTATTCGTCGTCGTTCGTGTAACAATAATGGATCATGTTTGCCGCGGCATGCGGTCTGCCCAGTTGGTAGTTTGCTCATCCGCCTTGCACGCCAAGGAGCAGACTATCCGTGGATCTCGGGGTCATACACCTGCCCCTGAGCTGCAATAGTCCACAAGAGCCTTGTCGCTGCGAATAACCGAGAGCTGAAAGGAAACATTACTGGGTAGAGAAGCTAATAAGGGAAGGGGGGCTTATGAAATTCAAGACCCAACACATGAGCACAAGACAAGCGGCAGGCGGACCTAGCAATACTCGTACTCAATGCGCGCACCGCCAGTGTCTCGGCAACGTGAGACATCTGTCATCTTTCGGATGTCTCTTTTTTGCTTGCCACCACAGACCAAGTGACCTCAAGCACTGCTGGCTCCAGCCATTGAGTCCCAGGGACACGTACGACGCCAATCTACCACGTAGGCATGTGCATAGGATTTGATTTTCTTCGGCAATCGATGAAGAGAATCCCTGTTGGCGGCCGACCTTCTCCATGCTGTCATCCAAGGAAGTGCCCTAATATACTAACGCAAGGTCCAGTGGGTTGCATGATTGTATCCACGGCACCACACCCATTTTTCAAAAAGGCAGCCACGTAATATGCATGCCCAGGGTTCACAGCTCCAGTTGCTCGGACCAGCCGAACTCAGAGCAAGCCCAGAGAACGCCCAGAGGTAACCAGCCAATCCGTGTATACATCGTTGACGGTGGAATTTGGCCAACAAGGCTTCCGGTGTTGCAGAAAGAGCAGTCTAAAAGCGCCACCTGACTTGGGCCCTTGCAAGGAGGAAGCGACCTTGGCTCAGCGGCCTTGACTTGTTGAGTAAATCTTGCAGCGCGTTAGTGGAGGCTTTACCTGCGTTCACCGCATTGAACGAGGGAGAGGGCCCGATTTTGTGGCACAAGATATGGCCCGAAACCCCTGCCAGTGACAGATGCACACCTAGCTCCCTAGTGTACGTGCTGGTAGTTGACGTGTTCGACCTCGTGCTCGGTAATATATATTCTTCTGTCTCTGTGGGCTGGCGACATCCGTAAGATTCAGCCACGCCGCTAGCAACTTCAGATGAGTGTCACTTCGCAGTCGACCAGGTCCGGGGTCCTCCTGGCTTACCCGCGGGCCACATCATTCCATGCGTGCCCAGCTCGCCGGGTCTCCGACTCTCCATTGGGGCGGCAATCTCCCGCCCGAAAGGCTCTAGGATCAGGTATCTGGCGGGGTAGTATCCGTACGCACTGCTGTCTTTAACACTGCTATCGCTCCAATGTTTGGGCGGATACGTAACATATCTCCGCTGTACAACGTCATTGAGGAGCCAAGCTCAGTTCTGGCTCTTCGTGGCAGCCCTTGGCCATGACTCCTTTTGACACAGTGTCTTGAAACCAACATGACTCCCAATGCCCCTAACAAGAGGAACATGCTAGTGGAGCCAACAGTCAGGTCCTGTGTGAGTACGGATACTTGGCAATCAATCCGAGTATATCCGCCAAGGATGCTTATGAGACTCGTGCCTGCACTGTGGTTAGGGCTGGCGTAGCTCGTGGCCACAGTAGAAGCTAGGGTCGTGGCTGTGGGCGGGACAAGTCTGCAGGGCTAAGGAAGTTCGCGGGATGCCTGCGCGTCCATGTTCTCCATTGCTAACCGTGCACCACTCTGTATTCTTCAAGCATAGCAGACCTTTTCTGGGCAGTATATGGCTGCCGTCTGGGGAATATAGGGGATCACCGTTAGCTTTATGAAGACTCCTTCCGGTAAATTATAGAACCCCCTGGCTGTTTGAGAGCTGGATTGAGTCCTCTATTCATCCGGTTTGGGGCATATCAGTCAGTATGGGGTCGGTATTGGTCGTAGGGAAGAGAGGACGACGCACCGCAGAGCCTGCGTTCTTAAGTCCAGTTGTTCGCCGCCACCTAGCCCAACTGAGTACAAGTACTGTTAGGCGAGGCGGCAGCTTCCTTACTTCCCAGAAATAAATGACTCTCCTTCTCTGGGTGGTTAATGGGTTCATCCTTGTCGAAACTGAGACTTCTGCTCGGCAGCTCATCGGAGCGGAGCGCTGAATCATTGACACCAAAAGAACGTGCTTCCCCAGACGCCCCCCAGTGATAGGTAGTCGCAGCCAAGGATCGACAATACCATGATGATTAAACGAAACTTGACAGCGACCACTCTCTTCAGACCTGGGCACTCATTTCCCCTCCCCCCGAACAACGAGCATATTTCTCGTAGCCCCAACACCGCTAGCAGGTAGAGTATTGCCGTCTCTTGGGAGTTTGTAACAGCGTCTAACGGTAGCCATCTAAACAAGGGTAACTCTCGTCCTAGGTGACAGCCCCCACGCTTAGAACAGACAAGCACGTACCGGGAGAAAGTCGCAGCATAGGCCACCTCGCCTTTTGCCGCTGCTTCCGAAACTATATCAATACGATCCGAGGATCATATTCTGAGGCGGACGCGCCAATCAAGAAATCGCATTACTGTCACGACTGTTCCCCGCGATCGTTCTTCTGGTGCCATGGATCCGGAGTAAGGAGGGGTTCAGGTCCCCGTTAGGCGGCATTGCTGACGCTCCCCAGTGAGAGTACCATCCCCCTGGACGACACAATCGCAGAGGCTGCGGAATATCATGGTCGGATATATCAACAGTACGCACTGTCCAACGGGACATATTTCACCCCAATCGACGAGGTAAAGTGATCCCACGAGATATACTTGGCAAGTCTAACCAAGCAATCGCCCAAGGGGGAAATCGCACGACTAGAAGTCGCGAACAGAGTGCTCCACCGAGTTTTCGACAATCGACTGATCTTTCCGCCCGTGACATCGCCTCGAAGGGTTCTTGACCTTGGATGCGGAGCCGGAGAATGGGCTGTCGAAGTCTCTGAGCAATTTCCTGATGCAGAAGTCCGTGAAAGTTCCCTTTCTATTGGATCTCCTGCCCTTTGGCGAAGGGCTCTATTTCAAACCGAGCCAGAACATAACGCAGTATCCTCGCAACATCGTATTCGAGGGCGTACTCGGTATGGCGTTGCGAATGGCCGGCCCGGTTCTGTCTCAAGGCTCGGGGCTTTAACAAGAGGGCCCCAGAAAATTTACCAGCTTGCCAACCTTTTCCACATCTAGGATATTGTTGAAGCTTTGTTTAAGATGCCTGTCGGATCCAAGCTGACTGTTTCTCTTCCAGGTGCTAGGAATTGACATTAGCCCCCATATGCTGCCAGGGGAACCACCAGACAACCTTGAACTACAAATCGATGATCTGAACGGAAGGTAAGGGGGGCAGGTGACACCCGTGAGCATGATCACAGCTGAGAAACTGGCCTCGTTGAAGCTTCACGTTCCGATCCGACCAGTATGACATCGTCCATAGCCAGATGGTTGCCGGGGGGATACACACGAACAGATGGCGAAGCTATATCAGAGACATTTTCCGGGTGACTAGCCCTGGCGGGTGGTGCCAAATGGTCGAGATATATTTCAACGCTCAGTCGGATAACGGGACCTTGACAAGAGGTGAGGCGCCAATCCCCAATCAACTCGACTTCCGCTGATCGTGGTGAAGACCATGCACTGTCGAAGTGGTCCCGCAACTACCTCCAAGCGATGCACCCATTCAAGGATCCGCGAGCCCCGTTACACCTCTCCAGCTGGATGAGAAGTGCCGGTTTTAGAGACGTAGAGTCGAGACTCCTAAACTTGCCAATGTGCGGGTGGTCAAGAGGCAAGTTCAACCTCGTTTGAAGCGGTGACAACATGTTGACAGGTGCTCGTAGACGCACGGGATCGGGCCATCGGCGAAGAGAACAAGAGCAATATCCACGAGCTCTTGTACTCCATCTCTCTGTATCCAATGACGCATTTGAAGGGGTTTGGGGCTCCTCCATTATGTCTTGTGTAGGTGCATTGCTGACCGCTGGTTCCTAGGATGCCGCTGGAGGATTTCGAAGCACTCGTCAATGAAGCAAGGGAGGAAGCAAATGACCCTTCATTCAAGGTGAGTGAGCATCATCTAATAGACCATGGTTGGTGAAGCTGATCGGCTGTGTTGCCCCCGATGTCGCAGGCCTACTTTCCATTGTGAGTTCAATAGATTGGACGCGCCAACAACCGGGTAGACCCCCCCGCTGATTCGAGGGTTTAGGTATGTGTGCATCGGCCGAAAGCCTCGAAGATGAGGCATAACTCTTCGCTCGACCGGATCGCGTAGGGTGATGAAATGTCGCTCCAGTGCCCTGGCTATGGCGTAAGCTAGAATGTCAAGAAGCTTCTCCGCAAAAGATCTACAGGGCAGCAACGCGTACGGCGCAATGAATCAAGCAAACGGATTGGTACTGGTGTGGAAGATGGTAGAACTCGGATCGGAAGACCTGGGGGTTAAATGATGAGTGAGGCGGGAAAAGCAATTGGCCATGGTCGAAACAAGGTTGGCTAGGTCGAGAAGGTGCTGTTGCCGGTTGGAACTACCGACCTACCTTAGGTAGGTAGGAGGGACCTCGACGGGGAACATCCATGGAACCGTACCTACCTACCTCTGACTGGGACTTCCCTCAGGTGGCGATAGCAATAGCAGCAGGAAGGGGCCAGTTTGCAGTGGCAATCAACCTCGGAAGGCGTGCCTCATTCCAGCGTGCGGGAGAGCGTAACAAATATGGACATCCTCCGAGAAACCCGTCTTCCCCAATGCGCCAACCCAGTGAAGAAACAGGGAGAAGTTAGGGACGGCGGTACCAAAGAGGGGAGGGGAAGCACAGGTCTGAGAAATCAACGCCACAGGCCGCGTGAGACGGGCCTCCTTTATGACTTCCACGGCAGACGGCTGTTACCGACAGGTTGGGACCAGGCGATGGAGCAACTGGAGACCTGGAACCCGAGTCATATCTTAGCTCACCCACTAACAACAGTAGTTGGCCCAGAGCAACCTCGAACCCAAGAGCTATCCGTAAACTGAGCTATGTTACAGGGACCCCAAGGATTCCAAGTCCTTTATGAGGGAGAAAAAAAGACCAAGGAGCCTCGTAGACTTTTCTATGGCATTCTGTTTAACCCAGCGATCCAACAAAAGAAGTCGCCAGATGTCCTTGGACATATTCGTACTGGACCAACGACTCGACAAAGAGCTTCCAGTGGAGCGGCGACGCAAATGATGAAAGTGATCGACGGAGCTACATATACGTATCGTCTCCAAACGTAGCGCAGACTGTTTGATGAGGTCTCGTGGCCCTTTGTACGTATCACTTCGCATGAAGTATATATGTCGTACTACCTCTTATTACGTGTCGTAGTATTAATGTACATCACAACTCCGGATCCCCATTATTGGTACTTATTCATCGTACGAAGCAGGTATTAATATAATAGTTGTACATACTCTGTACTGGGAGATTATCTTTTTTCGGCCTGTAATTCCGCCCAGTCCCCTGACAACGTTCCCCATTCCCATCCTTGTCCGGGATGCTGCCGCTGGTGTCCCTACCCATGCAAGTCTGTCAATCTGGTGGAGGATGAGCTCAGGTGATTTCGGGCTGTGATATTGAGAGAGTTTTCGTCCTCTGCGCTAAAAAATTGTCCAGTAAAGGGCGAAGTGGCAGGTTAATTGCCAGATTATTCCAACACGACAGCTAGGCGGACCAACCCTTGATGAGCTGTCGGAAACATTCGTATCTATCTGCTCCTCACTTGGAGGCTGTTAGAGGCTTGGAGCAGCACGACTATAGCGCCCAGGGACCACTATGCGCCCATGCCGGCCACTAAAAACAGCAGCCCTGATGCCTGCCCCAGGCGCCACCCTAGCTTAAATCAAAGCACAGATGCTTCATGTTGCCAAGGCAGCCCCCGTCATTGGGCAGAAGTGCAACCCGCGACAAGACACAATTTTCGACTCCGACATTCCCAGCCAGCCGCCAACAACAATTAATACCTGCTCGGGGACACCATCGCGGACGACGAGTACCATCCTCCTCTCAGCCTAGCGACGGCCGAATCGGCATACCCAACTCCCCAGCGCCCCCGATCCGTACCTAGCTCTACGGATCACCGTCACAGAGCCATCCACGATGGCGTCCCGAACCTCGCTTCGGCTCTTCCGAGCTGTCCAATGCTCTGCGCCCTGCAGACCCTACCGCGCGCCGGCACTCCAGACGCCCCGGTTCTACTCGACGGGCGCCGACGACGTCCCGCCGCCGCCACCCTACCTGGCGAAGCTCAAGGGCGAGCTCAAGACGGCCATGCGCGCCAAGGACGCCCGGCGCCTCGCCGTCCTGCGCGCCATCATCTCGGCCAACCTCAACGCGTCCAAGACGAAGCAGCCCTTCCGCACCGACATCCAGCTCGTCAGGGCCATCACGCGGATGCGCCGCACGGCCGAGGAGTCCGCCGCCGAGGCCAAGCAGGTTGGGCGTGAGGACCTCGTCGACAAGTCGCTCCAGGAGGCGCGGCTGCTGGGCGAGTACGAGAAGCTGAGCGGCGTCGAGACCCTCTCCGATGAGGACATCAGGTCCGTGGTCGCGCGGGAGCTTGAGGTTGCGCTCAAGGAGGGCGACCAGAAGAAGCTGGTGGCGGATGTCATGGCCCGCGTCAAGGCCGCCTTGGAAGGCAAGAACTTTGACAACAAGGTCATGGTCGATATGGTCAAGGCTATGATCAAGGAGAAGACCGCATAGAGCTGAAGCGCAAAATGGGGGAACCGCTGGCAAAAAAGATTCGCGTAAGCAGACCCTCGACCTGTAAAACTATGTAGTATATGTATACTGTAATATCTAAGACACCAAGACAACGCCGCTTAATTATCTCCTCGTCGCCGATTCTAGCCACCGGACTTATGCTTTTCTCCAATATATTCTTTCTAACAGGCTTCCTGATCCGTGAAGACTACTAGTTAGTAAGTACTAGCGAGTAGGCACGTTCAAGCCAAGGACTGGCGTCACCTCAACCACTCCCGTCTCGTTTCTGAGGATTACAAACAAACGTGATCATAAGGGAAAGCGCCGGTTGTTTCAAATCTATGCTCAAGTGATTCCCACTAGGATCTCCCTGTTCAAGCTTCCCGGCTATCCCGGACAAAATCCCCTCGCATCTATCGAGGCTACCATGTTCAGGATGAAAAAAACCCAACTCCTACTAGGTAATCTATTTTCAGCACCGCAAGCAGTAATAGGCCCTCCTGCTTAGACACTATCCGGAGAAGGGGCTGTAGCGCTTCATTGGCCGGTGCCAATACGATGTCTTTTCTCGTGAAATTTGAGCAGCATGAGCCTGGCTTTCATCACACGAGTAGTCATGTCCTTTGGGTACTTCTCGCATTGAATCATGAGACGGCTGAGCAGGTGCTCTATGGTGGGGTTCTAAGAATTCGGCCATGAGTCTACATGTCGTAGTTGGGAATCAACCCTGGTCTCATTCTAGTCGTTGACCTTGACAAACATCTCTTGGACCACCACTAGCGTCCCCTAGTCTTCTTCGCTATTACCATCTTACTCATTGCCTACTATGTTAGCACGCGCTTACCCCTTGAATACTGACGTAGGCACCGGAAGGTATTTCAAACGAGAACCACTGCGCTTTCACCCTTGGACCAAGAATGGAGCAACTCAACGACCTACATCTGATGAGCAACAATTCTCAAATTATCTGCATTCTATCTATTGACGTGCCGGCCCAGTTCCCACTGGAGCGTTTTGTCAACGTCTCCTATGTGTAAGAGGTTTGCATGCAGGGGCGCTACCTGGTACACTTCTTTGAAGGTGTATTTGTCGGCCGAGCTACCTATGCGTGGGAATTTAGAAAGGGCACGCCCAAACTTGCATTCGGCAGTGTGATATTCGACATTTGCAAAGAAACATAGGAATATACGGTATCTAATTCCAAGTAGTGTAGGTTATCCTGGAATGCAGTGCATTAATCGGCTCTGAGTGTTTCGGCTTCTGGGCATCCCTTAGGTGCGCCGAGTTTCATGGTGATGGAGTCTATGTCAGTGCTGTTGACGTGACTGTGGATGCAGGTTAATTTCTGAAGCCTGCTGGAATACTGAGGTTCGATATCCCAGCTGCGGCCACAGTCATCATCAGGATATTACAATTGTTAGGTAGTGTTGGCCTACCGATGTTGAAAATATAAGCACTATGATTTGTACGAGGAGTTTCACATCAACGTGAACATACGCTTACCTCGTACGCCCAAGTTGCCCCTTAATTTGTGTTTGCCTATTGAACTCCGCACTCTAGCTTCAGGAACGGCAGTGTTCCGGGCGTAAACCTCGGTCGGTTTATTTTCGCTCTTCTCTAGTTCTTAGGGTATTGCCTTTGCCTAGCAACGTCGTAAATTCTTGACAACCCCTTTCCAATACTTGGATCGCCCAGTATATGTATTTCTTCTGGTATGAAAGTTGGATCAGCGTACCAGGGGCGGCCTAGTTACTGGCGTCCTTAATTATACCATTGTATGCGACTCTTGGAAATGGTGCTCCTTGTCCATACATTCCATTGTGTGCTCAAACGTGTAATTTTCAGTAATGTATTATGACTTGAATTTCTCCCTGTGTGCCTCTCAAGCCGAATCAGGAGGCTAGCACCGTCTGCTTTTTCTGTATTAATGAATTTGCTGTGATAGTAAAGCTAGATCCTGATGTGCTGTCGCGGAGAGTTGGCCTAGAGGACGTGATGGCGTTTCATGGTGGATGCCTATGACCATTCTGTTGACTACCAGTAGGTGGCTGGGATGGCTTGTGAGCCCAAAGAGTTACTTGTGAGGCTTTTTCGTGGTATCGAATTCTCGATGAATAGTACTTGCTTTAGTTAATGCCATTCCTGAATCCTTATTAGCACGGGGCAAGAGTGATTCTGGTCGAGCGAACAACCAAGGAGAGTGGTTCGGCCCATGCATGGCTCAATCACCCAAGCTGTTGAAGGTTAGAACGCTGGGAGGAGGGACTTGAACTGGACACGAAGAGCTTGGTTGCCAGGGAAGCTCAAACAGCCGACATATTGGTGTTTAGCAGCGTGGGCATCACAGCAACAGGCAGTCCTTTGGCAAAGGTATAGGGTGACGACATCTTTTATTGGACTATGTGGTGGTTCAGCTCTGTCTACGTGAATGGGTGTGAATCTTGGCACAGATTTTCCGGCGCCGGTCACTTGCGGTTGGATGAGTCACCTCTTTTCATCCTGCAAAGCATGTATCATTGATCCTCTTTCCAAGTCTCCCTTTGTTGCGCTCATCATCATCAAAGGCTATTCAGCAAATTTCCGCTAGTATCATATACTAGTACGAATACATATATGGTAGTGTTACACTGACGAAACACCATGTCTCGCGTCAACATCAGCTCCGGCTCCGCATTCGAGGCCCAGATCGGGTACTCCCGTGCCGTTGTCGTAGATGACTGGGTCATGGTCTCCGGCACCACGGGGCAAGTGTTCACTCCTCCCCCCTCCTCTAAGCGCCATATGGGAAGCCCGGGCAGTGCTATATAAAATGCTGACCGTGTGGGGGCTGCAACAGATACAACTACCAGACGGGCCAGATCTCACCCAACGTGGAGGAGCAGGCGGAGCAGGTGCTGGCCAACATCTCCCAGGCGCTGGAGGAGGCCGGGAGCTGCATGGCGGACGTGGTGCGCGTCGAGTACGTGCTGCCGGACCGGGACGACTTCCCCAAGACCTGGCCCGTGCTCAACAGGTGGTTCGGCAACGTGCGACCGGCAGCCATGATGATCCAGGCGGCGTTGATGAAGGAGGAGATGAAGATTGAGATCCAGGTCACGGCCAAGCGGGGGTGCGGCGGCAACAAGTGACGTGCCACTCATCCCCCGAGGCGAGGGAGAGGGAGGGGTATGCTGATGGATAGATGGATTGATGCGTGAATCACGGTCGGATCGGATATAATTTAGAGAAGCGTGGATGCCACCGCCCCGCCCGCCGCAAAGGCGCTCGCAATCGTGATGACGCTCGACGTGGACAGCAGCGAGATGCCGCTGATGCCGTGGCCGGAGGTGCAGCCGCCGGCCATGCGCGACCCGATGACCATGATGGCGCCGCCAACGGTGGCCAGAACGGGGGAAATCTCGGCCACGGGCCCACCGACCAGCTCCGGGACGGCCGTGGCCAGGGCGAAGGATCCGGCGACCATGCCGGCGGAGAAGACGATGTTGCCGAAGCCCGGGCGCCCGGCCGAGTCGGCGCCACCCAGGAGCGACCAGAAGTGCTTGCCGAACTCCTCATAGGAGCTCGAGACGCCCATCATGGTGCGGCGGGTGACGATGGAGATGAGCTGGGCGGCGGCGATGAGCAGCCCGCCGACGGCGCCGAGGATCTTGGGTTCGGAGGCCGGGGTGGCCAGGAGGGTCGTGGCGGCGACGAAGGCCACGCAGGCCATCTCGAAGACGACGACGGTGGTGCAGCGCGGCAGGCCGAGCTGGTCGCTTAGGGTGGACGTGTCGGTCTTGGTGCCGGCCCTCTCGTTGCGGGCCTTGACAGCCCTGCTGAGGAAGCCGGTCCAGATGATGCCGCCGAGGATGGCGCCCTGCAGGGTGAAGAGCCCCGAGCGGACTCCGGCGCCGATCTGGGCCAGCAGGGTGCCCGGGCAGGATCCGGAGAGGGCCATGCCGGCGCCGAGGAGGGCGCCCCCGACGATGTTGCCGTCGTACTTGGCGAACAGGCCCAGGGGCGAGTTGCTGCGCGGCTTGAGGGTGACATAGCCCAGGCGCTCGGCGACCGAGTAGATGGCGGCGCTGGCGGCCGTGGCCGTGATGAAGGCCTGAAACATGTGCCAGTTGTCGAACCGGAGCTGCGAGATGACGACGGACGGATGGTGGAAGCCCGAGGCCAGCATGGCTGCGCCAAAGGCAGCTCCTGTCAGGACGGTGGCCATGTTTGCGGTCGAGGTGGTTTACTAAGTGGCACTGGTTTCACCACGTAGATGTGCGCGATACTGCTGGTATGCCTCCTGGAAGCTGGGACGGGATGGGAGCGGCGCATGAGTTATTATATAGACTAAATAGCATACCTTCCATAGTATCCATCCATGGCGTATATGTCGCAAGGTGGGCAAAATCTGGTAGAGAGCGCCCTCGCCGCTCGGGGCTCGGCGACCTGGATTGATAATACCTGGTGCTACTGGTGGTATTAGTTCTATTAGAGGCACCAACTAACACGAAGTGGAGCCCCCCCATCCCGACTCGCCGGTGCTTGCGTGCTCAGGAATCCCGAGGCTTCGGAGGAACGCTGGGTTCATGCTGGTGGGAGTCGGCGCGAGTTGGCGCAAGTTGGCGCAGGCTGGCGCAGGCTGGCGCAGGCTGGCGCAGGCTGGGGCAACTTCCATGGCCCTGGGGGGGCAAGTGGGCCTGGTCCCTGACTAGGTTCTTGATTAGGGTCGGTCCTGATTAGTGCTGCTGGTGGTGCGCTGGTGGTGCGCTGGGCCAGTGGTCGCCGACCTGCTGCTGGCATGGACAGCCAGGTGGTCCAGTACTTACTACTCGTAGCCCAGTGAGGGGGAGGTATTGCGGATTGGGGGCTTGCAGCTGACATTGGATCGGCGACCAAGATGCACTGAGTTCCTTCGGGTCTCCTATGTCTGCTATGCCTCCCCATGTTTGCCGTTGCAGGTGGCAGTGACGAGGCGTTGGCGAGGCGTCGACGACGAGGTTGAGGGCTGCGGCCACGCGGAATCCCGTCCCCCAATTCCATCACGAGGGCCGAGTCATGTCTCACACTTCCCAATGCGGCAATCTTCGCAACCATCTGGCAACTGGAACAGGACTGCCATGGGTTGCCATCTGCCAGACCCGGTTGGCATGCATCCCTAATTCTTAACTGTGGCTGCGTCCACCGGCAAGGGCACGGCCTGGCCAGGGGCTGGACAGAACACGGACGGCCACATGTATCCGTACTCTGCTGCAATATACCTACTATGTAGGATACCCTCATCACCGAAGCCATCATTGATTGATAATCCGTCAACTATCGGCCTTCAGCCATGGATTAATAATAGCAGCGATAATAGTACTCGCACCAAGTACCTACAGGCGCTTGCACGCTTCTGGCCGCCACGCTGTCACCTCCACCATGCCCCAGATCCTCGGCAGCGGCTGCGGGGCATCGACTGTAGCCGACCGACTGACCTCATCCAATATTCGTCTGCCATCCTATCAACCGTTGTCTGCCATTGAGTCTCATATGGTTCACTTTCCACAATCTCACCAAGACTCCTGGAAACCAATTCTATCCCCATATTCAATGCAGCACTGCACATAGCGCCACAATGCCACGACTCCTGAATATCAAGCAAGTCCCTGGCAAACCAGGCGAGGTCTACTACCCGTACGCTTAATCCCCACCGTCTCATCACCTCCCACCTCTTTACACTCACATCTCACTCACCACAAACCACCACAACCCACCATGTGACTGACGCGCCGCGCCCCTCCCCAGGCTCCAGCTCATCGAGGTCCCCATCCCCAAGCCCGGCGACCATGAGCTCCTGATCCGCCTCTCGGCCGCCGCCCTCAACCACCGCGACCTCTTCATCCGCCACCACCAGTACCCGGCCATCTCCTTCGACCACCCCATGCTGGCCGACGGCTGCGGCACCGTCGTCGACGCCGGGCCCTCCTCCTCGCGCCGCGACGAACTGCTGGGCAAGTCCGTCATCCTCACCCCGATGCGCGGCTGGGACTCGGACCCGGACGGGCCCGAGGCCGCCTTCGCCGTCACCGGCTCCAGCAGGCTCACCCCCGTCGGCACCGCCCAGGACTACATCGTCGTCCACGAGTCCGAGGTCGAGCCCGCCCCCGCGCACCTGTCCGCCGCCGAGGCCGCCGCCCTGCCCCTCGTCGGCCTGACCGGCTGGCGCGCCCTCGTCACCAAGGCCGGCGCCGCCGTCGCCGTCCCGGGGAGGAACATCCTCATCACGGGCATCGGCGGCGGCGTCGCCCTGCAGGTCCTGCAGTTCGCCGTCGCCATGGGCGCCAACGTCTACGTCACGTCGGGCGACCAGGCCAAGATCGAGCGGGCGCGGCAGATGGGCGCCCGGGGCGGCGCCGTCTACCGGGAGAAGAGGTGGGAGGCGGCGCTGAGGGAGCAGCTGCCCGGGGACAGGCCATTCCTGGATGCCATCATCGACGGCGCGGGCGGCGAGGTCGTGGCCAAGGCGGTGCGGCTGCTCAAGCCCGGGGGCGTCATCTCGCAGTACGGCATGACCGTGGGGCCCAAGATGGACTGGTCCATGGCCGCGGTGCTCAACAACCTGGAGCTCAGGGGGACGACCATGGGGTCCAAGAGGGAGTTCCGGGACATGGTTGCCTTTGTCGATAAGCACAAGATCCGGCCCGTCATCAGCAGGACTGTCAAGGGGCTGGGGGATCTCGAGGCCATCGACGGTCTGTTCACCGAGATGGAGCAGGGCAAGCAGTTTGGCAAGCTGGTGATTGAGATAGACGGCGCTGATTCCCCCAAGCTGTGATTTTGGATTTAGCATGCACACGGGATACATGGTTTCGTATAGATTCTGCAACTTGACAAGTCATCTGCAAACAGAGCGTAATCAATGAAAGATACCCCCCCGGAGGGGGGGGGGGGGGGGGGGAGGG
>JAEMHR010000127.1:0-78617 GCA_016490725.1 Amphichorda felina
ATAATATTTTTTTAATATAATCTCTTTAGCTTTTATAATTAAAAGATATAAGCTTATATAATTACCTAATTTTATAATAAGATATAATTTAAACTTAATATTTCTTTAATTAATAAAATAAAGAATATTAAACCCCTTATTAAGGTTAAAACTTTTATTAAGATTAAGGGTAGCTTTTAGCTATTATACCTAAGAATTAGAATTATTTCCTAATAAAGGGTCCCCTCTTATACTAAGATATAGTAATTAAATATAGCTATATATTATATTAGGGATACTTACCTTCGTTACTTTTTATAGATAAGAAACTATAACCTAAGGATTATAATAAGAGATACTAGCTAAGAGATTTATAATTACTTTTTACTATATATATAAGATAGGTATTAATTATATAGATAATTAATATTATTATTATTATCTTCTTTACCTTTAATTAATATATTATTATTTATCTTATATATTAACTTTATTATTCTATAAGCTATAGCCTTTAGGTTAGTTTAGCCTCTCGCTAAAACTATAGCCTATAATAACTTATTATATATACTAATTATCTATATAAGCGATATTATACCTAACCTAATCTATTAAAATACTAGGACCTTTATATTATTATTATAGCTATTATAATATTAATAACTTTATCCTTTACTTTCTTCTTCGATATATACTTTTAAGCCTTATTTATAAAGACCTATATAACGCCTTTATTATTATAGGCCCTTTATTTATATTCTTATATATAGTAGTTAATCCCTAACTTAATATACTAATTATCGTAACTTAGGTAGCTATAATAAAAGCTTTAGGATTATAACAAATAATATAGAATAAGGTTAAATAGCTAGACGAGATAATAATAGCGAAATATCTATTATATTAAAAGATTAAAGCTTACTAAGTAAACTATATTAGGGCTATATACTCGCTTTATAGATAAGGCGTATAGGTATAGATTATATAACTAGGTCTAGAGTTACGATAGGCAGGACTCTCGGAGTCCCGGGACCCTTTATCCGTTATAAATACATAGAATATAATCACGAAGGCCTTTATGCTAGGGGGCAGTATTATAAGGAGGGTACCTGGGGTACCCACAGCCTTCCGCCCTACTATACCTAGATAGCCCTACTATATAGGCTTAAGCCTATACATATAACCTTAGCAACACATTATACATAGGCCTAATAGACACATTAAGCCCACATCTCATTCCACCTTATCATAATATATATATATAGTTATATATACTTAAATTTTACCGCTATTTCACCTGCAAACTGATGAGGCGAGTTCCTCGCGTTTCGTGAATGGCAAGTGGAATCGAGCGCGTCCACCTCTCTTAGTGCTAGTTCTTTGGTCATAGTTCCCATACTCAACGCGTCATACTTTTGGTTCCCTCATCGTTTCCAGCCGCACAGTAATTCTTTTTTTTCCCCAGTAATCACCATGACCGCCAATACGGACCCAGGAATGCAACAGCCCAGTGCTGGTGGTCTTGGGTGCGTGCATCACAGCGTCTCTAACGTCACGACCAAAAGATCAGCCGAGGCCGCCCCCCAGTTTTTGAGCTCGGCAGCAGCCCCATGAAGCTACTCAGCGTTAACCTCGGTCGATATTGAAGACCTAGAGAGGGCACCGGCTCTGCAGTGACGGGCTCCACCTCGTGCATGTTCTGTGAGTTGAACATGCATAAGGCCCCGACGGTAGGCTCGCAATAGACCTTCTGCGCTCCCGCAACCAAATCATGATGATATCCGTAGCTCTCTGGGTCTCGATACTTGAGCGCATCTTCCGTCCACTGCACATCGTAGACAATCTAGTCGTGCTGTCAGGCCCTGTGTATATATATGTCTATTCCACAGGATTCTGGAGTGCTTACCGTACGTCCCTTCTTAACAGGGGCCATGTATAGGTTAAATACAATCTGACGTTCGACGGAATTAATGATCCAGTCCTCGGTAAGGCTGTCGTATGGCGAAAAGTCGCAGTGAAGGTGCGTAGACTCGTTAAGGGCCCGGAAAATGCCTGAAAAGTACTTGCGTCCTGGCCCCTCGGAAGCGACCTGCACGTCCCAGTCTGGAAATAGAGAGGTTATGTGGTTAAAGACGCGATACCACGCATCTAGACCCTTCTCCGTGGCTAGATTATGGTGGAAGCCTTGCCATTTCGCGGCATCCTCGAAATATCTCTCCTGCTCTATAATTATACTTGGAGTAAGCCTACGTCCCCTAGACTCGTCTACAATACAACGGAGATATAGCGGAGATATAGGTCAATTCTTACCATTACTGCGGGTCCTAAAGTCCTCTTGCGATTGCGCCTGGTACTCGAACTATAGCTACTTTAGCACCCGGCCATCCTCCGCATGCAGCGTGGTAGTAGTAGTCTCAGCACTCGACTCTTACCTGTGCGATGCCTACTTTCCGCAGGGTAGGTCCGGTGTTGTGTATATAGGGAGTGACGAGGGCACTCAGTTCCTCCTCGTACTTGAGACACTCACTAGGCGTAAGGAACCCGGCCTCTTTGATCAGTGGTATCCTGCCGTATAGGAGATCAAGCATGCCTTCGCGCGTAAGAGGGACGCTCTCCGTCGTCTTCCACTTGGAGTGGCCAGGACTGGAAACCTCTGGTGCGGGAGGCTGCTGTGTCGCGAAGCTGGGAACAGCCGCTGTGGCCACGCCAGACATCGCCCTCGACCAGACCCAGGGGCCGGGCTTAGCTAGGGCCGTGGGGCGCAGACGACGAAGCATGTCTACGGGGGAACTGCCAGCACGTCAGGGGAGTTATGTGACGGAAGAGTAAGAGGAGGGGTGATGCGGGAAGAGTGTAGTGATCTGAGGCCAGGATGTACTATGATCGATCCCTCCTAGGGTACTTATACTTGGGCAAGCTGTTAAGGACATACCGGATACAAGTGCCAGCTCGCAGTTACCAGCTGTCGCACCGCATCGGGGACGGCCAGACCTGTGACCAGTCTCGAATTTCAGAGATCCCGCTGGAACGATTGTAACCACCAGGCGCCGATACGGTGAATTCCCGTGCAGTCGAGTCCATCGTTACGCGCCGTGATGGAGTTGCATCCCTGGTCAGACACTGGCGCCGTGCGAGGAAGAGATAGGAGAGCTTTTGACTATACCAGGCCGCAATGGGGCAGAATCTGCGCTGCAGGTGGGCTTGATGGCATGAAATCTGCGTATATGGACCCTGCCTCGATAGCCGTAAGCGGTGATGAGTGGATCGGAGGACCTGACTTGGCCGGCTCAGGACACCTGGGGGTGCTCGTCGAGTGACTTGCCCGTACAGCGAGCGCATGGACTCATGGCCGAGAGCCCCTGCCGTCATTGACCTACTTGCAGCGTGCATCTCTGCCGATACGCGTGTCCCACCGCAGCTGGCGCGGAGTCACAGACTATGACAAAGTGAGCTATTCAGGGGTCATTCTTGCTGTCTCTGCTAGCTCGTGATCCAGGGGGGTCTCAGGTTTGAGGCTCCCGAAAAACTCCATGGTGAGGCCAAAAGGGGGCGGCACTCTCTTCTCAGTCAATGGGCGGCCGTTCAGGCGCTTTTTCGTGAATACGAGTATCAGCTTATGGCTCTGCGGCCGAGCCGACAATGCGGAGGTCAGTCTGCCATAAGACCGACATGATGAGCCGTAGCATCCGGCGACGGGGCGGTCACAACCATAACCCAGCTCCTTGGTCAAGACTCACCAGCACTTACAAGAAGTGGGGAATATGTGACATTGTTATGCGGATTCCTCGTGCTGCAACTACGCAGACGCGGAGATTGTAACTGTGTAAAAGGGCGGCCGGAGCCCCGGCGGTCGGCCCGCAGTACGCCTGTACGGCATCGTACTTGTACTCTGCGGCGCTTTATGATACATTGGGTCCCTCCGGGCCCAGGTATTGTGGCCGACGAAGATTTTTCACCGTCGTTTTTCAGCACATCGATTGGCAGCGCTAAGGTTGCAATTATGCGAAAGGCAGCAGCAGTAGACAGAAACAGAACAGCTACTCTGTACAAACGACGATCACGGACGGCGAAGGGCCAACTCCGTGCGGCATGTACGGGCGGAAATGGCTCCGAGCGGGAGGGATGGAGGCTCACCGGGCGTCGATGGTGCATTAATTCGTGGACACGTTGTCATTGCGCCGATCTGGCGATTGTTTTCATTGTTTTAGATGTAATTGCCGACTGGCACATACTCGTACTCACTCAATCGCCATCCTGGCGTCTTCCACGCTTTCAAGTCTGGTGGTTTATTGCGTACAGAGATGCGGCGCACTCAGACGGACACGCTTCTGCGCAGGGAGAATCAGGTCGGCCGACATGGCCACGTACTAAGTAACCAGCATGGCTGATGGCCATTGACATTGACAGGCGGTCGTGGCAAAATCTGCCATTGGTGGACGCCAGGCAGCTGGGGAATGCATGGAAAGGAACGTTGAGCGGCCGGGCGTTTACTTAGCATCCTTGGTGATGAGGGTCTCAAGCCGGGCATGCCTTCACGTGTGGATGTACGGATGGAACTGCGCTTGTTTAGATTGTGGCAAGGGTCCTCAAGGCTCGTTGACGTACTTTCTGCGGTGGCCGTGGAGTCGTGGACCGTGGCTCATTGATGGCCTTCATCGTTGGGCTCTGGTGGCGCGGAAAGAGAAAACCCCCCCCTGGGGATGGGGAGATCGTCCCGCTCGCCCGAATTGACCAATGGCCTGCGGATATGGACCAGTACGAGGTTCAAGAATGGCTTGATGTTGGATGCTTCGATGCTTTCGTGGTGAGACCCAGCACATGATGCAACGGGGGGCTCCTCGGTCATGGTACGGAGGCGAACGCATAGCACCAAGTACGTACTCGGTAAGTATTATCGACAAGGGGCAAAAGAGGACGACTTCTGAGTATCACCCAACCTGGCCGTCATGCCGGACTACCGATACACGGTCTGTGCCGGTGCCTGGCGTACAGAGTACGAGTACGGATACACGTACAGAGTATGTAGGTGGCGCAGAGCGGGTGGATAACACGGCAGAAGTGGGACACAGAGGCAGCCAGGGCAGGCAAGCTCGACCCCGGTGAGGCACGGCACGGCGCAGCAAAAACGGCATGGCCTGTACATGGCATGGATATGATGCCTGTATAGACACGTACATGCACACGTTCAAGGTGTGAAGCTGCTGGTCGGCGATAAGAAGGCTCAATTTGGCATAGCTGTTTGTTGCCCCGCTGAGCCCACCGCCATGGCCCATATCTGTCTTTCGCATTAGGCGTAGCGCCAAGTTAGCGTGCTGCTGAAGCCTCCACCGCCGTTGCATTCTTCCAAGTGAAGGGCCATAGTCCATGCAGTCGGTACAGATTACTACTTAGTAGCAAGGTACGGAGGCTATCCTGCAGCGACCTATTCACGCTCGTGCTCTATCCAGGATGCCGTTGCCAATTCGGTCGGCCCGCCCCGAGATTCCTTCATCGCGTCTTGGCATGCCCACCGCGGACACCGACCAACTCGCCTCATTGCTATCCTGTCCTCATCCCCATCAGGGCACGGCGCAACATAGCCCCTGGAATTGTTAGCTCCTGCTGGCCGCGTGGTTCGCGAGGCCTCTTGTTTGATACCCCCGCACAGGAGTCTCACCCGGCGGTCAGGATCGGTGGGCGATGGCCGGCAGTCCCCGCGCTTGGCATGGCCTATCCGTACAGAGTAATCTGTACTCCGTACGGATACACCCTGGTCCTTGGTCAGCACTCTAATTTCACCTCCACCTCCATGTGGGCACAATGCCAGATCCCACACACGCCCCGCGTCCGATGCCGTGCCACCACACAGAGTACTCGTACTATGCGCAGTACGCAGTACGCAGTACTCTGTGCATGGCCCGCGTTCTAGGGAACGGCAGAGGAAAAAGTAAAGAAAAGGAGAGAAAAGGGCTAGCTCCCGCAGGCCCCTCTGCCGCGTGAATACATATCAACTGATAGGTGGTGAGCCCTTTGATAATCGTTTTACAATTCACCAACTATTACTATTATTAGGATCAGTTGATGTTACCCTCCCTTGGTGCAGCAGTCTGTAGGATGGATGAGTCTGCTGCCGCCTGCATGTGCCTTGCATCGTGGGCATTACTCTGCGGAATCACCCGCCTTCTCAGCCAGCCATCATCCCCGTGGATCCCGCGGCATCAACGCACGAGGGACTGCCGTACACTTGAACTCCCGCTGCCATTAGACATTTGCCACAACAGGCGACCCAAAGCCTACAGTTTCCACACTGTCCGCTATATTTTCCAGGGGCCACAGGGCAGGGTATCGCTGGTGAATGGTGCGGATATAGGTCTCTTGGACGAGGACTGTGGTGCCCGTGAGTCCATGGTACCCACGCATATGCCAATGGGTTCATACACCCGTGTAGAAGGCCTTGTATGATAGTGAGCTCTCCCAATGGCGACATTCTCTACGGAAGTATCATCGATGCATATTTCCCTACCTTGCCAGTTCCTGGCTGGGTCAAGTGCCGAGTCCATAAGCCCGGTGGACAGCTCAGCCACGTCTGTCTACATGACAGACTCGCTCGGCCCACGGCACTCGTTGATGTTGACGGTGGAGCACAGCATGCGCAAGACGGTACCCAGTCTCAGACAAGCGGGCTTCTGCGGCGGTTCATGCATCGTGACAGAGAGCAGGCAGAAGTAGGTGAGTTGTCGGCCCCGTTCCCTCGGACTGGGACCGACGTTTACGTTCAACACGTAGCAGGCACCCGGCTGCCCTTATTAGCCGTCTCTGTAACAGTCAGTCAAAACAGTCCGTCCGTGGCAGTGAATCCAGCAACCCAGCCGAGTCCAAACCACAACACACAATTCTTCACCGAAAAACGAGAAAAAGGATGGATGCTGCTGCATCCGCAAGTGACGCCCGGCTACTACTGGATCAGGTTAATGCGACTGATGATGCCTCAACGCTCGGCCACTGCTTGCACCAGCTCTTTGAGCAGGCGGCGGAGAGGTACCCCGACAACCTTGCCGTGGTTTGCGCGCACGAGGAATGGTCCTTCCGAAGACTCAATGAGGCGGCCAACCGATTCGCCCGTGTCATCATCGCAAGGGGTGTGCGCCGGGCAGACCTCGTCGCTGTGGCTCTTGACCGATCCATCAACCTCATCGTGGCCTTGCTGGGCGTACTCAAGGCAGGCGGCGCATACGTGCCCATCGATGTGGCTTCTCCGGCGGAGCGCATCAGGCAGATAATGGCCGATGCCGACCCAAAACTCATCGTAACCGGGGCCGATGCGCCCGACGCCCTATCACCCTGGAGCGAGGCGTGGGTCGGCGTCGACGAGGCGCACGCCGTCTCCGACGCAACCAACGTCGACGTCCAAGTCAGTGCAGACGATGTCGCGAGCATCCTGTACACTTCCGGGACGACCGGAAAACCCAAGGGCGTGGAGATGGGCCACTCGGCCGTGTCCAACTACGTGTCCTACATGCTGCGCGAGCCGGGGTGCTGCGAGCCGGACCGTCTCCTCGCTGTATCTACCATCACCTTCGACATGGCGGTCCCCGAGATCTTCATGCCGCTGTTCTGCGGCGCGGCCGTCATCATCGCACGGTCGCACGAGATCACGGACGCCGCCGCGCTGCTCGGCCTGATGGAGCGCTACGGCGTCACCATCATGCAGGCCACGCCCGTGACCTGGCAGATGCTGCTCAACGCGGGCTGGCGAGGGGAGCCGCGGATCCCGACCATGCTGTGCAGCGGTGAGCCCCTGACACGCGCGCTGGCCGACCGGCTCATCGCGTGCGGCGGCTCCCTGTGGAACGTGTACGGCCCGACGGAGGTGTCGTACGCCTGCGTCGGCCGGGTGCACGAGGGCAACGAGCCGGTGGACGTCGGCCACGCCGTCGCCAACGCCCGGCTCTACGTCCTCGACGAGGGAGGAGAGCCGGTGGCCCTCGGAAGCACCGGCGAGCTGTACATTGGCGGCGTCGGAGCGGACCTCGGCTACCTCCGCAACCCGGAGCTCACGCGGTCCCGCTTCGTCGACAACCCCTTCCACGGGGGCAGGATGCTCCGCACCGGAGACCTCGCCCGCTTCGTGACTCCGACGAGGCTGCAGCTGCTGGGCCGCATCGACAAGCAGGTCAAGATCCGCGGCTACCGGGTCGAGCTGGGCGACATCGAGGCGGCTGCGGCCTCGCACCCGGACGTGTCGGCAGCCGTCGTGGCGAAGCGCGACGAGCTCCTCGTGGCCTACTACGTCCGGGCTGTGGACGAGGGTGGGCATGTTCTGGGAGGCGCAGGGGCACAGCCGCTCGACACGGCCCTGCGCCCTTGGGTTGCCGATCGCCTGCCCTCCTACATGGTGCCGGCATTCTTCATCGAGATGGACGCCTTTCCTGTGACGCTCCATGGCAAGGTCAACCGTGACGCGCTCCCCAATCCACTCGAGGGCCGCCAAGTCTCGGCCCCAACGCCCGCTGCGAATCCCATCGTGACACCCACAGCCGAGCTGGAGCACCGGATCCTGGCCATCTGGTCCATCGTTCTGGGCCACAACCGCATCGGCCTCGACGACAACTTTTTCCAGGTTGGTGGCGACTCTGCGCGCGTCGTCCTCGTCCAGAAGGAGCTCGAGAAGCTCCTGGGCCGCCCAGTCTCCCCGGCGAAGCTATTTGAGCACTTCACCCCCCGAGCCCTGGCGGCACACCTCGCGGGCGCCAGTCTTGCCGGCTCCGTCCCCGAGCCTCATCTCCCTGCCGCGGGGGAGACGAGCAAGCACGAACCCATCGCTGTCGTGTCCATGGCGTGCAAGCTGCCAGGCGGGGTCACCGCGCCGGCAGACTTCTGGGACCTGCTGGAGCTCGGCGTCGATGCCGTCACGGACGTGCCAAAGGACCGCTGGGACGCCGACAGCCTGTACGATGCCGACCCCGGCGCCAGCGGCAAGTCGTACTGCAGCCGGGGCGCCTTTGTGGACTCGGCTGGCTCCTTTGACGCCCGCTTCTTCGGCATGACGCCGCGGGAGGCGCGCGCGCTCGACCCCTCGCAGCAGATGATGCTGGAGACGTGCTGGGAGGGCTTCGAGCGCGCCGGATACACGCGCGGGCATCTACAGGGCAGCCAGACGGGCGTCTTCATCGGAGTCAGCAACCATGCCGCCAGCCAGGTGCACGCATCCCGCCTCTCCGACCTGGACGGGTATGCCGTCACCGGGTCTGCCGGTGGCACCATCTCGGGCCGGGTCTCGTACGTGCTCGGCCTCGAGGGCCCGACGCTGACGGTCGACACGGCCTGCTCGTCGTCGCTGGTCACGACACACTTGGCATGTAACGCTCTGCGGCACGGCGAGTGCGACCTGGCCATCTCGGGCGGTGTGAGCCTGATGCTGACGCCGGGTCTGTGGGTCGAGTTCAGCCGGCTCCGGGGCATATCACCCGACGGGAGCTGCCGGGCGTTTGCGGCCGACACGCAGGGCACCGGCTGGGGCGAGGGCGCGGCGGCCGTCGTGCTGAAGCGGCTCTCCGACGCCCGCCGCGACGGCGACAGCATCCACGCCATCATACGCGGCACCGCCATCAACCACGACGGGCGCAGCGCCAGCCTGACCACGCCCAGCGGGCCGGCTCAGCGGCGGCTGATCCAAAAGGCGCTGGCAGCATCACACCTGCAGCCGCGCGACATCGACTACATAGAGGCCCACGGCACGGCGACGCGGCTGGGAGACCCAATCGAGGCCGTGGCGCTGGCGGACGTCTTCGCCGGGAGCCGGACCGGGCCGGAGCCGCTGTGGATCGGCTCGGCCAAGTCCAACATCGGGCACACGCAGGCCGCCTCCGGCATGGTCGGGCTGCTCAAAGTCGTGCTCTCATTGAGCCGCGGCATGCTCCCCAAGACGCTCCACGTCGCCGATCCCACGCCCGCCCTGGACTGGCAGGCCGCCGGCATGGCCCCCCTGCAGGAGAACCGGGCCTGGCCCCACCAAGCCGGACGCACCCGCCGGGCCGGAGTGAGCGCGTTCGGCCTCGGCGGCACCAACGCGCACGTCATTGTCGAGGAGGCGGCGGCGGCTGAGATGCAGTCCGCTGCCCCTGCCGCGGCCGCTTCCCGGACACCGGGCGCCGTGCCAGTGCTGCTCTCCGCCCAGAACGATGCGGCGCTGCGCGACCAGGCTGCGAAGCTGCGCCGGTACCTGACCACCAACGCCGCGCACTGCCTCGGCGACGTGGCCTACTCGCTTGCGACGACGCGGAACCACTTCAGGCAGCGGCTCGCGATTGCCGCCACAGACAGGGACGACCTCCTCCGGAAGCTGGACGCTGCCGGCGCCGCCACAAGCGAGGCGCTGAATCCCGACGAGCCGCGGCTGGCGATGCTCTTCACCGGTCAGGGCAGCCAGCTCCCGGGCATGGGCAGGGACCTCGCCCGCCAGTACCCTGTCTTCCGCGAGGCGCTCGAGGAGATTGCCGGCCACTTTGCCTCGGCGCTCGAGAAGCCGCTGCTGGACGTCATGTGGGCGGATGATGACGCCGCAGACGACGGCGACACGTGCTCGCTGCTCCAGCGCACCGGCTACGCGCAGCCGGCCATCTTCGCCCTCGAGGTGGCTCTGTCGCGGCTGTGGAGCAGCTGGGGTGTGCGGCCCGGCCTCGTCCTCGGCCACAGCATCGGCGAGGTTGCCGCCGCCCACGTCGCCGGCGTCATGGACCTGCCCGACGCCTGCCGGCTGGTCGCCGCGCGCGGCGCCCTGATGGAGGCCCTCCCCGCCGGTGCCATGGCGTCGCTCGAGGCCAGCGCAGGGGAGGTGGCAGACGCGGTCGAGGCACTGGGCCTCGGTGGCAGGACAGACATTGCCGGGTACAACACGCCCACGCAGACTGTCGTGTCGGGGGATGGCGATGCCGTCGAGAAGCTCACGGCCCATCTCGCGGCCCAGGGGAGGAGGTCGAGGGTGCTGGACGTGCGTCATGCTTTCCATTCGCATCACATAGACGGCATGCTGGAAGGCCTGGAGGCCGTGGTCCGGACCATCTCCTTCAGGCCCCCGACGCTGGCCATGGTCAGCACCCTGACCGGCAGAGTCGCCGAGCCCGGAGAGCTGGGACGGGCCGCCTACTGGGTCCAGCAGGCGCGTCGCGCGGTGCGCTTCAGCGACGGCATCCAGACTCTCGCCGAACGGGGCGTCGGCGTCTTCCTCGAGGTAGGCCCGCGGCCCGTCCTCTGCGGTATGGGCGCGGCATGCCTCGACGCCGGCACTTGCTCCACGTGGCTGCCGTCGCTCGTCCCCAAGAAGGAGGATGCCAGTGTGATGCTGGGTAGCCTGATGGAGCTGCACGTCCGCCACGTCCCCATCGACTGGATGGCCTACTTCGAGCCCCTTGGCTGTCGGCGCGTGGAGCTGCCGACCTACGCCTTCCAGCGGGAGTGCTTCCGGACGCCGTGGGTGGCCACCGCCGACGGAGCTCCTCCCGACCGTGCCGAGCCTGTGGACGTCTCGCAGCGGGCAGACCAGTTCCAGTTTGAAATCAGCTGGCGACCGGCGGAAGCAGCCGGAACAGCCGCCGCGGTGACCACACGCCGCGGCACGTGGGGTCTTCTGTGCGCGGGCGACGTGCCGTGGGCGCCTCAGCTCTCGGCGGCTCTCTCCAACGCTGGCGTGCAGCTGGAAGCCCTCGGCCAGCTCGCAGACGCCGGCGACCTGGACCTGGACGGCGTCCTATGCCTATGGGGCTCGGGCGCCGACTCGGATGCGGGCGTGGTGCGTCAGGCGCACCAGCTCGCGGCCGAGGCACTGGGTCAGCTGCAGGCCACGGCACGCACCGGGTCTGCGGTGCCGCTGGTGTGGGTCACGCGAGATGCCGTCGGGATCGACGCGGGGCCGGAAAACCGGCCCTCGGGGATCGGGGCGGGGCCGCTGTGGGGCCTGGTGCGCACCGCCCGCATCGAACACCCGGAGCTGAACCTCCGCCTGATCGACGTGGCCGCCGGCGAAGCGGCCATGGGCGCATTCGCCACGGCGCTGGGCATGGCGTCCGAGCCTGAATGCGCCGTGCGGAGGGGCCAGGTCCTCGTGCCGCGGATGCTCCGTGCCGAGCCGGGTCCGCCTGCGCGGGAGCGGCTGGTGCGGACGGACGGGGCGGTGCTCATCACCGGAGGCGTTGGAGACATCGGCCGGCACATGTCCAGGTGGCTCGTCAGGGATCACGGTGTGCGTGACCTGGTGCTGGTCTCGCGTCGCGGCATGCGGGCGCCGGGTGCACAGTCCCTGGTGGACGAGCTGTCCAAGCTCGGTGCCAAGGCCACCGTCGTGGCCGGCAGCGTGGGGGACCCGGACGCGCTCCGGGGCATCCTGGCAATGTTTGGCCCCGACCGTCCGCTGCGCGGCATCCTGCACGCCGCCGGCGCGCTCGACGACGGCGTCCTCTCGTCCCTGACACCGCAGCGGTGCGACGTGTCCTTCGAGCCCAAGGTGGACGGGGCGTGGCATCTGCACTGCCTGACGCGAGACATGGACCTCGACCTCTTTGTGCTCTTCTCCTCCATCGCCAGCGTCATGGGGAATGCCGGCCAGGGAAACTACGCTGCCGGCAATGCGTTCCTCGACGCCCTCGGCCACCTGCGCCGCGCCGACGGGTTGCCTGCCACCTGCGTGGCATGGGGTCTCTGGGGCGGAGGCGGCATGGGGAGCAGGCTCGGCGACATGGTCATCACCCGATACGCCCAGCATGGCCTCGACGCCCTCGAGGTGGAAGAGGGAACGTACCTGCTCGAGAGGGCGGTACGCAGCCGTCGACCGCTGACGGTTGCGGCTGCCTACGACCTGGACCGGCTCCGGAGCTACCACAGGGAGCGAGGGGGGATCCCGGCGCTGCTCCGCTCCTTGCTGGAGCAGGGCCGTGCCGACGAGCCTGCCCCAGGCAGAGGCGGCGGCGGCGATGCAGACCTTCACACCGTGCTCGGACAGACCCCCAGAGACCAGCACGAGGCGGTCGCGCTCCAGATGATCAGGGAGGCCGTGGCCAAGACGCTGGGCTTTGCATCGCCGGCCGACGTCGATGTCGAGCTCCCCCTGCAGGACATCGGCGTCGACTCCCTGACCGCCGTACTCACCCGCAACCGCCTGTCCGCCTTGACTAGACTGGTTCTACCAGCGCGGATCGTATTTGACCACCCAAACCTCAGGGCGCTCGCCCGCTTCCTCCTCTCCCGGCTACCGACCATGGCGTCAGGGGGGGACAGCCCCCCGTCCCCGACACCCGCCCCCAGTCCGCCGACCCCAGCCACTACCGTGTCGGATGGGTCTCCCTGCCTGAACATGGCGGCGATACGAAAGGGCTGTCTGGACGGCAGCATCTCGTTCGAGAACGCGGACGCGGCCCTCGCCGAGCCCGAGTGCGCCCTCGTCACCGGCGTCACCGGCTTCATCGGCGCCTTCATTGCGCGGGAGCTCCTCGAGCGAGGCCTCTCCACGTACTGTCTCGTGCGAGCGGACGACCCCGAGCACGCGCGGCAGCGCATTGTCGGCTCGCTCGAGCGCTACGAGCTCTGGAAGCCCGAATACGCCGCCCTGCTCCAGCCCGTGATCGGCGACATGGCCCAGCCCCTGCTCGGCCTCGGAGAGCAGCTGTTTGACGACCTGGCCAGCCGGGTCGACGTCATCTGCCTGGCAGGCGGCCTGGTCGACTGGATGCGGCCCCTGGACGACTACATCGGCCCCAACGTCGTGAGCACGCACGAGGTGCTGCGCCTGGCGTCACGCGGCCGCGGCAAGACGGTCCACCTGGCCTCGACAGTCGCCACGGTGCCGCGGTATCTGGGCTACGACGTCTCCGAAGACGAGTACATATACCGCTACGCCACCTCCAAGTGGACGGCCGAGCGGATGATCGCCGCCGCGCGCTGGCGCGGGGCCAAGGCCTCCATCTACCGCATCCCCTTTGTCAGCGCCTCGGCCTCGGGCCACTTCCGCCGCGCCCGGGGTGACTTCCTGCACAACCTCATCGTCGGGAGCATCGAGATGGGCAGCTTCCCGTCCATCGCGGCCGACCTGTCCATCATCCTGCCGGTCGACTACCTCGCGCGCACCATGGTCGCCATCGCGACGCAGGACCGGGAGCTCATCGGCCGCGACTTTGACTTCTCCAACGGCAGCGCCACGACCTTTGACTGCTTCTTCGAGCTCATGGTCGCCGCCGGCGCCGGGCGTCAGGTCGTGCCCTACTCTACGTGGCGCCACCTGGCGCTGGCGCACGCCACGGCGCATCCGACGAGCGCCATGGCCCGCATCGCCGTCATGCTGGACTACTTCACCGAGGAGCACGCCATCGACATGTTCACGTCTCCGCCCGTCGGGGAGCACGTTCTTGGCGGCCATTGCTACCCAGTGCCGGAGACTCGGGAGCAGGGTGTGCGGAACTACCTGGACCGCATCTATGCGACGATGGAGGAGCGGGCGGATGGAGTGTAAGTGCGGGGCGGATGGGGCAGCTGAGGGTGGTGACGACGCGACCAACAATGGCCAATTAGTCCAAATTCTCTTTCCTGTAGATTACAATCAAGCTAAGTTGACTGCGTCATGATGGCGGTTCATGAGAAGGGAAGTGAGTGAGTGAGTGGTGAACGGCAACAGACGCAGGAGTTGCCGGGTTGCTGCATGTACCACCGGGAGCAGCAACGTACAATGCACCCCGCTCGCTGCTGATCCGACCGTCTTTGATGGGTGTTCATCCGAAGAGAGGAAGCTCTAGCCAAGATGGTAGCGGGAACGGTCCCCTGTCTCAGACATGCGTCGGGGCTGTCGGGACGAAGAAGGAGGAAAACAGCTGTCTGGTTCAGATGTGTTTCTCCCCTCGGCTCGGAGCTGAACTGCCGGCCAACTTACAAGTATTGCTCCATGTAGCCGCCCTCCCCGAGACGCCCCCGAGACGACCCCGAGACGCCCCATCGTCGTCTCGCCCCATCGTCGTCTCGCCCCCGAGGAGCACGGCACAGCCGGCAGAGCCAATTGGCCGCCGAGAGGAGGATCGGCCGTGACTGAGATGATTAATCCGCCATTGAACAGAAATGATGACTTGCCATCCGAATATACAGAGTACCGATACCGGCAGACCCGAATGCTGCTGCTCGAACAAGTGCCGCAATGCCGTGCCGCCCAGCAGCCAACCGGAACCCCGGCCGGGCTCCTCCAGCCTCAATTGATAATAGAGCCATAAACCCTCATCGTCTACATGGTCAGACAGGACGACCCGTGTGGCCATTGACAGCTCAGCTCTGGGCCGGACTGCCACTCATCCCGTCGGCCTTAGCGGAGCTGGGCGCCGAATCAGTGGGCACACCGAGAGCTGCTCTGCTGCTCGTATATGGATGTATGCGGTAGCCATGTGTGTCTGAGCTCGCCACCAGCTGGCTGGGACAGCTCGGTTCGAGAAGTGCTGGACGGGCGAACGGGCGACCACCCACCGCCGCCGTACGTCTTCCCTCTTCAACTTGTATTCGAGGGGAGCTGGCGAGTCAGAGCTACCTACCGGGGGTTCACGGCCACCCGGGGGCGTAAATTATGCACGGCTTTGGAACCGAGCAATTGCAGATACAACCATGGCGGAGCACGGTGCATCAGCAACCATGGTGATCAGCCCCGATAGTGTGGCCAGTGTCTCACACGCTCCGTATCCGCGGCTCTCTACGAGTACGATGCGCTCGCCCTCAGCCGGCTTCCTGTACTCTGTATCCGTGCTCTCGTTATTTTGCCTGTGCTCCGTACAGTGCTCCGTACTCGGCAGCTCAATTTCGACTTCCCGAGCAGGCACCTCCTGGGATGACCTTCTTAGCGCACCTCCGATGACACGATGACACAGATACGTACAACCCGGACATGTAGGTATATACCCGTCCTCCTCCTCCTCGACCTTGATTGACTGTCCAGACGTCCCCTTGCATGTCCCCAATGCATCGACCTCCACCCTGACCACTCCGACGCAGCCACATCATGGGCCACACCATGGGGAACGAACCGGGAGCGCCTGCATGGGGATCCGCCTGTGAGGACACGGAGAGCACACCACTGCTGAAGAATAGGCGTGAGGGATCTCGGGATGCCGCCGGCAAACCGCTGCCCACGCGCCAAATCATCCTCCTGTGCTACGCGCGCCTGATGGAGGGCGTCGCCTTCTTCTCCGTCTTCCCGTACCTGCCCAAGATGATCCAGCACAACGCCCAGCTGGAGGGCTCCGACGTCGGCCTGTACAGCGGCATCGTCGAGTCGGCCTCGTCCGTCGCCGAGATGGCCGCCCTGCCCTTCTGGTGCTGGCTGGCGGACCGGGTGGGCCGCAAGCCGGCGCTCGTGTCCAGCATCATCGGCATGGCGGTTGGGCCGGTACTGTTCGGGCTCGCCCGGGACATCCCCCACATGATCCTCTTCCGCTGCCTCGCCGGCTTCTTCTCCGGCGCCGGGCTCATCATCCGGACCATGATTGGCGAGCACACCACCTCAGACACGCAGACGGTAGCCTACAGCTGGTTCTCCATGACCGACTCGCTGAGCGCCTTCATTGGGCCGCTCATCGGCGGCGCCCTCGCCGACCCCATCAGGCAGTACCCAGACGTCTTCGGCGGCATGGGCTTCTTCGAGGACTACCCCTTTGTGCTCCCGGGCATCGCCATCGGTGCCATCACCATCACCGCCGGCCTGACGTCGGGTCTGCTGATGGAGGAGACGCTCACCAGGGAGCCGCCGACCGATCATCTCCCATCCAAGGGCCGGATCCCCCCCGAGAAGCAGACGTTCTGGCAGCTGGCCAAGATTCCGGGGCTGTTCGCCGCGCTGCTGGTGTACGGCCAGGTGTGGCTGGTGGGGAGCTTCTTCGTCTCCGTCCTCCCCGTGGCACTCTACACCCCCGTGTCCTTGGGCGGCCTCGAATACACCCCCGCGCAGATATCGGTGTACATGGGGGCGCAGGCGGCGGGCCAGTCGCTGTGGTTCCTGCTCCCGTTCCCGTGGCTGCAGCGCCGCATGGGCACCAAGGGCGTGCTGCGCATGTGCGCCATCGGCTATCCCGCCCTGTTCTCGTGCTTCATAGTCATGAATGCCCTGCTCCGCGAGGGCAGCAAGCCGTCCGTGGCCGGGTTCTGGGTCGTCACCGTCTTCAGCACCCTGGTCGGCCCGGCCGTCTTCATGTCCTACAGCGCCTCCCAGCTCGTCATCAACGACATCTCGCCGGACCCGCGCCTGCTCGGCACCCTGAACGCCGTGGCCCTGGTCGTGTGCAATGTCATCCGCATTGTTGCCCCCGGCGCCGCCACGGCCCTGTACGCCGTCGGCGTCCGGACCCAGATCTGCAACGGCTATCTCGGCTGGCTCATCTTCAGCGCGACGTCGGCAGGCCTCTACATGGCCCTCAAGCGGCTTCCGGAAAAGAGGAGCAAGATATGAACCTGACTAGATGCGTGGGACTGGACGCACGAATGGGGGAGGGCGGTGCCTCGGCCGTGGGTGGGAACCGTGGGATGGCCGGGTCCCATCGTTTGACCTGCGACCGGTCGAGCTTCTCCTTTGCAAGCGCCTGTACGAGTATTCAAACCCGTAAAATTGTGTACCAGTATACTCTGTAGTCAACGAATTCATCTAGCCAGCATCCACAACTCTGTACTACTAGCCTTGTCTATGATTCTGTTTTATGTAGCTACCTAGTGCCAGGTCAAGACATGGGCTGTGGGCTCCCGGGGCATATGTAGCCTGGAATTTTCCTGCCAAAGACAAGGAGAGATGCCAGATGAATGAGCTCTCTGGTCATCCTGGGCCATGGAGCAGTTGCCTTGCTACATATCCACCGAGTCTTCTTTCCCCGGAACATGTTCTCAGCTGAACTGCCCCGGGGGAGCCCGAGGGAGCAAAGATACTTTCAAGTGGATTGCCACATAGTACTCTATAAGGCCACAGAAGAAGAAGAAAACAGGCAAAAAAAGAAAGAAAGAAAGAAAAAAGGAAATTGCCCCGGCCAATTTCGCAGGCGGCACGAGAAACCAAATGCGACATTGCAGATGCCTGTCGACGCATACGAGTACGGGTGGCTGGCTGAGCGGTGGACAACACATCCTCACCTCCTCCATTCCTGCAGGCTTTCTCATGCACACGGCCGGTGTCTGGATGTGCCTCCAATTGTTCCCGTGTTGCCAGCGGCACACCCGCGTATCTGTCACACATGTCACATTCTATGTGTCACATGGGCCACTACTATGTAGGCACGTCTGCCGTGGAGAGTGGACACGCGACACCCCTGTGGACGTCTAGAGGAGCATCTATGCTATGCATATGCTTCGGTATTCATAGTACGGATACCTGAAAAGGAACTGCGGGCTACAGGAATGTCTACTCCATACATGCAGAGTAGGTGTTCCCTGGGTAGTCTTGATTGGCTCGCGTCGGTACGAGAGTGTAAAAAGATGGATGGACTGACCTCAATCGGGATGTATGTATCGTCGTATATAGCAGCTGTCCCACACCACCCAGAGACAAGATGAGGTTGCAACTCCTTCCAAGAGTTCCCACTCACAGCAACAATGGCACATTCAGTCGAGTTCGACACGACACTCAAGGAGCTCTATAAGCTAGACAGCGGGGGCTATGAGGAAATCTACCTCTTCAACGTCTTCCCCACGTCCCAACTTCAGACAACCGAGGGCCTATCCGTCTGTAAAAAGTACCCGTACCAGGATGGCTTGTGGCCTAAGGATACAGCCTTCCAGGCGTCCCTGTTTACGCAGGTCCTGCCGCAGTGGTTTGCCATGATTGCGGGCAGCATGAAGCTCATCATGTTCGACCTCGACGAGCCAGGGGCCGAAGACGGAGGGCAGCGGCACCGGGCGGATACCGAGGAGGTGTTTGGCCAGATCTGCGAACGGCAGCGACCGTCAGTCTTGTACATCCGGAAGGCTTCGGATCTTGACTCCATACTACCTCCGGGGGCCGTGCTGTCAGTGGTCAGCCCCGTCGACTGCCTCGAGCATCTCCCTACGCTGGTGTCATTCGAGAGCCACTACCGGGCACTGTCCAAGCGTGACTTGGCGCTCTCCGATGTGCCCACGCCCAAGTCCACGGTCATCGACACGATCCTCGACGCCGACCAAGTCCAGGACGACGGCCTTCGACAAGCCGAGACGGACCGCATGCTGGGTGTCGTCGAGCAGACGCCTCCACCGTTCGTCCTCAAGTTTCCTCAGGCTCGCGCCGGCTTTGGGACCTTTATCGTGCGCGACGAGGCTGAGCGCGCCAAGACAGTTGCCCTCCTCCGTCCCGAGGTCGACCACATGCTGCACCAGATCAACCACTCCAACAGCAACCTGCAGCCCGCGAGCATCATTGTCCAGGAGATGATACAGGGCTCGACCGTGGTTCTCTGCATGTTCCTGCCCAAGACCGGGGCCCCCATCATGTCCTCCGTCACCGAGCAGCTTGATGACAACGAGGGGCATTGGGAGGGCTCCCACATCGACTACGCCCAGCAGGCGCAGCTGAAGAATCAGTACATGCCCATAGCAGAGGCGATCGGAGACCATCTGCACAAGCTTGGTTACTACGGCCCGATCGGCGCAGACATCATGGTGGGCCCCGGCGGGGAGCACTTCGTCATCGACCTCAACGCGCGTCTGACGGCGTCGCATCTGATGGGCTTCATGAAGGGCCACTTCAGTGTCGACCGCGGCCTGCATGACATGGCCATCATGTCCCCGATAGTCAGAGTCAGCCTGGCCGACTTCAAGGACAGGTTCCGCAGCGAGCTGGATGAGGGCAGGATTGTCATTGCGGGCTGGAGCCACGGGCGCGATGGGCCGGAGGGCGAGGAGCGCAGCGTGACGGCCATCATGGTGGGTGCGGAGAACACAAAGCGCCTAGGGGAGACGATGGGGAGGATCAACGCCCTTAAGTCGTATAGCTTCACCACACTGCCCTCTGTGTGATCGTGACGGTTAGGCATATCGGCTCCTACGCCGCGGCATGAGGCTTAGTACGGAGTAGCATAGATGCAAATAGGATCTGAGATATAGTAGGGTTGCAAAAGTGACGAGCTAATTTCCCCTACTATCGCGTATAACGCGTCTCCGCGATATATTTTAAAACCTCCCTCCTCTACGGATACGGAGGAAGCCTTTAAAAGTATTTGCTAGCGTTAGTTTTAGCGGGCCGCTAAGTCCCGTCGGAGAGTATAAATACTAAACTATTATATTAGGGATACCCGCCTTTATTACTTTTTATAAATAAGAAACTATAACCTAGGAATTATAATAAGGGATATTAGCCTAAGAGGCTTAAGATTACTTTTTATTATATATATAAGATAAGTATTAATTATATAAGGAATTAATATTATTATTATCTTTTTTATCTTTAATTAATATATATTAGGGGCGCGAAGACGAGGTAGCGCCGAGATACCCTCGAGGCTCTAGGGGTTACGTATAACGAGGCTAGGAAGAGTTACGTAGAAAGGACTTATAAGGGATAATACCTTATATCGGGATTTAATATTCTTTAGAGATTAATATAGTTACTCTATACCCTATAACTATAATATCGCTATAATATTATAGTTATCCTACCTCGTTATACCTTTTTACTCCCCTCTATATATCTAATCCTAATATTCTTTAATTATATTAATTATACTTATTAATTATAATATAAATATCTTTATTATAACTTATATAAAAGGTTAAATACTTTACCTATTATTTTTTATTATAATAATATTTATTTATTAATATAAAGTATCTTTAATAATATTAGTACCTCTTTAATATTATATTATCTTATTTATTATATTATTAGCTTACCTTAAGTAAATAATAATCGTGATATAATAAGCTTTATCTAAGCTTTATATTTAAATTAGTTCTTAGCTTATAACTTTATACCTAAGTTTTTATTATTATTATTATTTATCTTTTCTTAAGATAGTTTATAAGCTCCTTATTTTTAGAGATCTTATATTAATATTTTTCTTATTTTTCTAGATATCTTTTTATAGCCTATTATATTTATAGTACTTTTTTATTTATTAGCTTTCTTAGCTTATTAATTACTACTAGCCTTACTTATTAGTTTTTTATCCCTATAGCTAATATTAGATTATTTTAATATCTTAACTTATTTACTTATACCTAGTATAGCTCTTATTATATTAATAAAAGGTAAACTTTTATATATTTTTCTTATTAAGCTAAGGAAATTAAAGCTAATATATCTTTAAGTAATATTAAAGATTATATTAAGGAAGGGATAATTCCTTTTAATAATAAAAAGGTTACCTTACCTTAAGATAAAAATATTTATCTAGCTAATTTAGCTAATAATTATAATATTATTAAAAAATAGCTAAAACGATTCCTAATAAAGATAAGGTAATCTCTATATAATAATATATATATTATTTTTATATTATTTTAATAAATAATATATTTTTTTATTAAGTATTAAACCTTTTTTCTAATTATCCTTTTTATTATATTATATTAATAATCTTAGTATAATAAGTAATATAGAATAGGGTAAATAGCTAGGTAAGGTAATAATAGTAATAGGTCTATTATATTATAAGACTAAAGCTTATTAAGTAAGCTAGGTAGCGTTATATACCCGCCTTATAGATAAGGCGTATATATTTTTAGTATATAACTAGGCTTAGAAAGATAAGGTTATAAGGGTATATAGCCCTACCCCTCTTAGCCTATTATAATTATCCTCCCCCTTAAAAATACCTAGCCTTAGGTATTAAGGTTATATTATAAAGTTATAAAATCCTTTATATTACCTTATTACCTTATTACTAAGGTAATAATTATATATTATACCCTTTTATATCCTTTTATATTATAATCCCTTTTTATTTAAGATTACCTCTCCTAGACCTTACTCTTTTTATATTATTTAATTATAATACCTTATATCTTTATTTATATTACCTTCTAATTTATCTTATTACTTTCCTTATTCTATTATAATTACCGATAATAATACTTCTAAGTCGCCTAATACGCTAATTATACCCTTTAATCGCGGTATAGCCTCCCCTACTATAGCCCGCGTAAGCGGGTCTAGTATTTTATCGATTATTTCCCGCTATAATAATATTCGGTATTAGGGGCGCGAAGATAAGGTAGCGCTAAGATACCCTCGAGGCTTTAGGGGTTATATATAATAAGGCTAGGAAGAATTATATAAAAAGGACTTATAAGGGATAATACCTTATATTAGGATTTAATATTCTTTAAAGATTAATATAATTATTTAATACCTTATAACTATAATATCGCTATAATATTATAGTTATCTTACCTTATTATACCTCTTTACTCCCTTTTATTTACCTAATCCTAATAGGTTAATCTCTTTATTCTAATAAAGAAAAGGGGATTATTAAGGGTAATAAGTATAATCTAAACCTAATAATAAAGTTATCTTATCGATAATAAGTTAACCTAATAAAGACTTTATTCTTTTAGGCGAGAATTTTAGATATAATCCTAGACCTAATCTTAGTCTTAAATACTTCCCCCTACTATACTTTTATAAGAGAAAAGCGATCCCGAGTTAACCTAGAGTTAGGGAGGAAGAGAATAACTAGCCTAGATAGCTAATATCCCCTTCTTACTACTAGAAATCCTACTTATAATAAGCTCTTAGTTAAAGGCCTTATTACCTTATAAAGATCTTACGATAACTAAGCTAGATTATTATATTAAGCTTATAAGGGTATAATACTTAAATCAGAAAAAGAAAAATTACCTTATAACCTTTAAGAAAGGTAAAGACCCCCCTTATACCTTAGACCTAAGACCTAGACCCCTTTATATAGAGATTAAGGAGAGCCTAAAATAACCTTACTAAGAATTATAAAGTAAAATTAACCTCCTTATACCTAAGTATTATAATTAAAACTAGATTAAGCTTATAACCTTCTTAATAAACCTTAATATTATCTTTATTATATAAAATAACGAGTTTACTAAGGATATATAATAACTTATCTTTATAAACTCCTATATATAAGGGGATATTAAATAATATTAAACCTATTTTCTTTAGGCTAAAGGAGGTATTAGTATTATCTTATAGATTTAAATATAATAATAGTTTAAGAATTAACTTAGTAACCTATTAACCTACGCCTTCGAAGTAATATATAAGCTAGATAGCCTCTATTAGTAACTTAGCTAGATTTATTAAATATTCTTTAATATTTAAAAGGCTTCTAAGGTAAAACTTCTAAAAAAGGATCCTAATCTATATAAGGTTTACTAAGTATTTTATCGATTTTTATTAATATATTAAGAGTAGCTAATTAATAATAGAATCCTAGCTATATAATAAGAGTTAAGATAGGAGGCTATACTTATAGATAGCTTTATTAGGTTAAATTAAGCTACTTTTTAATTAAGGCGTTATATCGATATTAGCCTACGGGTATATAACTAATAACCTAGGAATATATTAACTATATTATAGTATCTAGATAAATTATCTTATATTAATAAGCCGCTATAAGAGGATAAATTATTAAGGGTTTAGAGACCCCTTTATAATAATCTTATAATATTATTAAAGGTAGCTTAACGCTTTAAATATTATCGTTATAATAGCCTATATATATAGCTATAATATATAAAACCGCCTTATATTATATATAAAATAAGAAATTATATTATAATAAAGTATAAACTTTATCTATAAAGGTAATAGCCTTTACCTATCCGCGATAGGTATATATATAATTAGCGAGGTAATAATATTAACGCTAACCTATTTATTATACGTTATATCTAGGATAAGGCCCCTTTTAAAGGTAACCTAATATAATACTAATTATACCTTTATTAATAAAAGAGGTAGATTATTATTATAAGCCTAATAAACCCTAGAAGCGATATCTACTTAATATACCTATAAGTTATTAGTAATCTCTTTAGGTTATTACCGATACCTATTATCTATAATACCTTTAAAAAGGAAAAAAAGAAAACCTATAAATAAGCGATAAAGTTAATAAAAATAATAGATAATTAGGGAATAATAAAAACGAAGCTACTTCGCCTTATTATTATAGATATCTCTTATAATTTTATCCTAGGTAGATTATAATTCTAAGAAGTAAACCTATATATCTTATAGAAATATAATTATTAAAACTATCCCTTAAAGCGAGGTAACCTTATAATTATATCGAGTCTAAGGGTAGCTTAAAAATAAGCTAAAAAGGTATATCTTATAATTTCGCTAATCTAGTTATATAAAGATAAAGAAATAAAGTAAAAAGTAAAAGGTAAGGAGGAAAAAATAACGAAGTTACCGTTATAATATAGCGATTATATAGATATATTTTTAGAAAAAGAGGCTAAGAAGTTACCTATAAATAATAGGATTTATAATATCAAGATTAAGGAAGGGAAAATACTATTTTAAGGATTTATCTATAATCTCGCCGATAAAAAGCTTTAAGTTCTTTATAAATATATCGATAATAGCTTAGCTAAAGAGTAGATTAAATACTTTATAAGCCTAATAAGTATACCTATATTATTTATTCTAAAGAAAAGTAGGATTAAGCTACGATTATATATTAATTATTATAAGATAAATTAGATAACTTGCCTTAATTATATACTAATCCCGTTAATTAACTAGATTTTAAATTAACTTAGTAATATAAAAGTCTTTATAAAAATTAACCTTAAAGATACTTATTATTAGATATATATCTATAAAGGCGATAAATAAAAGATAATATTTTATTATTAATATAGCTACTTTAAATACCTAATTATATTATTTAATCTTTATAATACCTTAGCGATATTCTAGGAATATATTAATAATATATTATATAAACTTATCGATTATATCTATATTATATATCTCGATAATATCTTAATATATAATAGCGATCCCGTAAAATACTAAAACTATATTTAATAAATCTTATAAAAACTCTACGAAGGTAATCTATACGTTAACCTTAGTAAATATAAGTTCTTTATATAAATTATCTTATTCCTAGGATTTATTATATTACCTAATAAAGTATATATAAAGCGAGATTAAGTTAAAGTAATTATAAGTTAGCTAGAACCTATTATAATTAAAGAGATCTAATTATTCTTTAGATTTATAAGGTTTTATAAGAGGTTTATTAAGAATTATAATAAGATTATTATTCCCCTTATAAACGCTATTAAAGGTAAAAAGAAGGGAATATTTTAACTAAATATTAATAAACTTAAAGCATTTAAATAATTAAAAGGGAAATTTCTAGAGGAACCTATATTTACCTATTTTAACCTAAAGGTATTAATATAGGTTAAGATAAACGTATTAGACTTCGCTATTAGTATAATCCTCTTATAAAAAAAAGGAGATTACTAATATCTTATAATATATTTATTATAAAAGCTTACTAGGGCTAAATTATATTATTTAACCCTAGATATAGAGATACTTATAATTATAAAGGTATTTTAGGTATAATACTATTACCTTATATACGCTAATTATAAGATAATTATTATAATAGATTACCTAAATTATAGCTACCTTATAGATAAACCTAAACTATCTAGTAGATAAATCTAGGCTATATATAGGCTATCTAAGTTTAACTTTTATATTAAATATTAACTAGGGAATACTAACCTAGTAGATATACTTTTTAAGAGGATAGATCTAAAAAACCTTAAGGAAATCTTCTAGGTAAAGATTAGTAGGTTATTTACGTTTTTATATTATTTTTACTATAAAGATAAAGAATCTAAGGGGGTAGGTATTATATATTATATTATTATTTAAGGGATTTTTATAACCTTATCTAATATAGGTAAAGGATTATAACCTTTATCGGTTTATTATACTTATAGGGTAGCTACTACGAAATCGATATAAAGTAATCTCGATAACGTATTTTATATTAAAGTAATATATAAGTAAAGAATTAAATAAGGGAATCTAGCTTTAATATATATCTAAAAGGGCCTTAGTATAGCTAAAGTAGGCTAAAAGGGACCTCTTTAAGGTATCGCTATAACTTTATAAAATAATAAAGATCTAAGGATTATTATACTTAATACCTAATAAAAGGATACTTTTATAAGGTAAGTATAAAGGAATCTATTATTAAAGTTATATAAAGGGATTAATAAGTAGCTAGTTAATTAATTACTAAAGGGAGATAATCTTTTATATTATAAAGATAAAACCCTTATCTTACTTACCTAGAGACTAGAAATCCTATCTTTATTTTATAACGATCTTATTATAAGATATTAGGGAATTTATAAGATTTTAATAAAGATATTAGGGAGCTTTTATTAAAAAGGAATAAGGGGGGATATTAAGAGATATATCGGGAATTATATAACCTATTAATAGATAAAGCTAAGGTATTATTAACTTTATAGCTACTTTATATTATTACTAATATTAATAAGCCTATAAAAAGAGATCTTTATAGACTTTATTATAAACCTATTTATTATAGCTAGGAAAAATAAAGGCTATAATATAATTCTAGTTATTATAGATAGATTTATAAAGTATACTTATTATATACCGATAACGAAGATAATTATTAGCGATACCCTTATAATATTATTTATTAATTATATCTTCTTTAAATATAAAATACTAAAAGGAATTATAAATAATAGAGGGAGTATTTTTATAAACGCTTTTTAGTAAAGTTTCTATACCTTATTATTATATAAATAGCGACTTAGTACCGCTTTCTACCTATAGATAAATAAATAGATAAAACGCTAAAACTAAAACCTTAAATATTATCTTTATATATTTTACTTAAAGAATTAACTTAACTAGGTATAGTATTTACCTTTCGCCGAATTTATATATAATATAATAATATACTTTACTTATAGCGATATACTTATAAGATTACTATAAGGCTTTTAATTATAGGCGCCTATTAATATTTTAACTAATAGCGGGGGAATAGCTATTAGTATAAAGGAATAGATCTATATATTATAAAACTAATATAAAACCACGGCGATAATATTATAGAAAGCTAACGAGTCTTATTAAACTTAGTATAATATATAAAGATAAGGAAAAACGTTTAAAGTTAATAACTAGGTACTTATTTTTACTAAGAACCTATAGTTAAAGTAACTTAATAAGAAGCTTATAGAGAAATATATAAGACTTTACTAGATTATTAATAAAGTAGGAATAAGTAGAAATACGTATAAACTATAGTTACCTTTATTAATTAAGATCTATAATATTTTTAATATTATATTATTAGAGTTATTTAATTATAGTAAGAATAAGTTAAGTAAGCTAATAAATTATCCCTTTATAGATAAGGAAATATTTAAAGTTAAAAAGATTATTAATTATAGGTTTAATAATAAATAAAGGCTATACCTTATTAAATAAAAAGGCTATAATAAGTTAGAAAATATATATTAGAAAAAATTAGATTTTATAGATAAGGAGTATATCGATAAATATAAGTAGGAACTTTAAGGCGATTAAATAGATATATTACGCTAAAGGGAGTTAAGGTATTCTTATAATCCTAGGATATTATTTAATTACTATATTATCGCGGCGATTTTACCTTAAACTTTATATTATTTAGCTATTATAAGATATTATTTCCTAATTATATTATTATAGCGATTTTACCTTAAACTTTATATTATCTAGCTATTATAAGTAAAGATAAAGAAAACTAGAATCTTTATCTAACGCTAAAAAGAAATCTCCTAGGGATATTATAGCGATCTAGCGCCTACTTTTTATTATCCTTATCTTTATCCTTATCTTTATCCTTATCCTTATCCTTATCCTTATCTTTATCCTTATTATCTTTATTATCCTTATCCTTATTATCTTTATCCTCTAAGATATTAGTTAACTTTTAGTCTTTCTTTAAACTTTACTATAAGTTAATATATATATTATAAGGATATTAATATAAGCTAACCTTATTATACTCCTTAATAGTAAATAAGGTAATATAGGTAAAGAACTTAATCTAAGAATAGATAATATAATATAAGGTATAAACCTCCTCGATAATATTATTATCTCTTTTTAAGTTTATAAGAATAATAATAGTAATAAGGGTAAGAATAGGTATACGAGATTTATAGGTAATATATTACTAAGCTTTACTAGATAGAATAATTTATCTAGCCTTTTAGTATTAGGTATTAGAGATCTTAGGGAAATATTAATATATATATATATCGCTATAATTTAGCGGGAATTTACCTTCTTTTCCTAGGCTAACTTTAAAAAGCCTTATAACTCCTTATTAATAAACTAGATATAATCCTTACTAATAATATAATAAGGGTAATACTTTAAAAACCTAGCTATATCGCTATTAGATTCTAATCTAGAAATAATAAGTATATTATAATAATATACCTAAGTTATAACTATAGCCTTTATTACTAACCTTATTAGTAAGGCCTAGGAGATACTTAGAGTAGCGGAGGTAAGGTATAATAGCGTTATAAAGTTAGTAATAATATTAGAATAAGAAGGGGCTAAACTTATAGCGAGATAAGGCCTTATTAGGTAATAGTAGGATTAATTATAATAAATTAGGGTTTAAAGAGTTAGTTAATATAATATAGCGATATTACTAGAACTTATATAATAATATAAGTTATAAAATATAAGGTAATAAAGGTAATCTAGCCCTAAGTTAATAGTAATATTATAATAAAAACCGGGATTATAACTTATAGTAACGGCGGTATAAAATAAAAGGAAGAAAAGGAAGGAAAGGTATAAGGGCCCTCGAGATCTTATAATTATAAGGTAGGCTATTTTACTAGGCGGTAAAAGTACCCTATTAGTATCGCTATAACGCTAATATTATACTAAGATTACTTTATATTTAAGTAATATTAGGGTAATATTATAATCTAGAAGTAGTTAGGATATTATAATAAGATTAGTACCTCGTATTATAATAATAATAGTAAATCTATATACCCCTTACCCTAATCTTATAATAAGATAAGGTAGCGATAAGTAATAATCCCCGAGGATATTATAATAGTTTCGGTACTAGATAAATATTAGGCTATAGTAAAGCCTATTAATATAGCTAGGGTAGCTATATTAAGAGGGGGTATCTTATTAAGGGCGCGAAGATAAGGTAATACCGAGATACCCTTAAGGCTTTAGGGGTTATATATAATAAGGCTAAGAAGAATTATATAGAAAGGATTTATAAGGGATAATACCTTATATTAGGATTTAATATTCTTTAGAGATTAATATAATTACTCGATACCTTATAACTATAATATCGTTATAATATTATAATTATCTTACCTTATTATACCTCTTTACTCTTCTTTATTTACCTAATCTTAATATTCGGCCCTTATTATAAAGCCCTTATAATAATATTAGTAGCTTTCCTAGGCTATATTATATTAATATTATTTCTTACTTACTATAGGTAAATAATAACCGAAATATAATAAATATTACTTAGGCTAAGCGTTTAAATATATTTATAACTACTATACTTTATATTATATCTTTTTCGCTATTATTACCTTTATTACCCTTAGATAATTTATAAGCTACTTTTCTTTAATTCCTTATTAACTAATCGTTCTTATCTTAGATCTATTTATACTTATAAAGCCTCTCTTACTTTTTAACTTACCTAAGCTTCCTTAGCCTACTAAGCCTTCTAATCTTATTAATCCTATTACCGCTTTCCTTATTATTAGCCCCGTTACCGCTTTTTATACCTTATATTATTCCTCCTATTATATAGCTAGGCTTACTTATCCTTATTATATTATTAAGAGGATAGGTAAGGGTAAAGCCTTAGCCTATTTTTCCTAAAGCGTTATTAGGGAGGCTAAAGGTAATCCCTTTATAAAGGGTAATAAAGATATTATTATAAAGGCGGCGTTACCTCTTCTTATTAAAGAACCTATTAATCCCTCTAGGGGTAATATCTAACCCGCTAACTTAGCTAATAATCCTAGTAATAAGGGTAATAAGGGTAATAATATTAGCGAGATTACCGTTTTTTAATATATATATTATTTCTAGGTTATCTTAAATAAATAATATATTATATTTATAAAACCTAGGATATCGCCTTTTCCTTTTACCCTTTTTTTAATAAAATATTATTAATCTTAGGCTAATAATATTAAATATAACTATTATTATAAGGCTTATTACCTTTATATCTAGGTAAGTATTTATATCTATAATATAGGTAAAGCGTATTATTAATAGTTATAATTTACTACCCTTTTAGAGGGAAATTATCTTAATCTTTAGAATACCTTCTTTATATTATCCGATATTTATATTTTTTATTATATTAATAATAGTATTATAACGCTTTATATTAATAAGCTAGATAAGGCTAAGGGTAATTACCCCTTCTTATTAACTAAGGATTTATATTACTAGCTTATCTAAGCCGGCTATAGGTTAGCTTAAGTATTCTCTAATATAAAGACCTAGTATTAGTATATATACTAACTTAGTAAGAGCTAAAGTATATAACGTATAAGTATATTATAATATATTAATACCTTATAACTAATATATACTAGGCTTATATAGATTATTATTATAATCTTTATACCGATTATTAGGCGGCTTTAAATTAAAGCCTAGCCCTTTTTTTTTATTTTACTATATATATTATCCCTTCTTTTATTAAGGTTATTTATTATTAACTTATAAGGGTAATCTATTATTAATTATATATCTTAGGATTTACTCTTAAGGCTATATTTATAATCTTAGGATATTAAGTTTTAAGCCTAGAATCTTACTTTAGCTAAATATTAAGTAATATTACTTTAGGTATTAAGTAAAGATACCTATACTTTATAGGTTAATATAATAAAAAATAAGCTATAAGAGTAATAGCTTAACCTTTATTAGGATATTCTAGACTCCTTCTTTACTTAGGGTATTATTTATTAATAATATTATTACCTTATAGGTATTTCTTTTATTTATATATAAAGTAATTTTAGAGATACTTAAGTAGCTTACCTTTTTTCCTTTAATAACTATTTTATATTATATTAATACTTTCTTCTTAGGTATCCTAGGCTTATTTCCTCCTTAGTTTCTAAAATACGGCTATTAGTTTTATAACGTTTATTATATTATCTATTATAACCTATTAATTATATTTTATAGGTTACCCCTTTTATTTTATAAAGTAATAGCTTTAGCCTTTCTTTATCTTTTAATCCTAGATCGATTTAACCTTTTACTTTTCCTTATTTTCCTTAAAATCTAATATTAGTAATCGCTATTCTAGGTTTTATTAATCTAGGTATTAATACTAGGGTTTTAATCTATTAATATAAAAGATATTATATATCTAGGAATACTTTTCTAAGAATACTAAGTAGTATACTTATAATCTAATATATTCTAAGACTTAGAGGGGTTTAATAAATTAGGGTATTAGCTTCCTTTATTTAGCTTTAAACTAAAGATACTTTATAGCTAATCTTATAAGATCCCCTTTTTTTAAGGTCTTTTCCTAGTAATATAGGTTATAACCCCTCGCTTATCGTTTTATTATAGCCTACTAATTCTCTTTTAGCTATTAGCGTAATAATTCTAGCTTTTAAATATATACCTTTATATCTAAGACCTCCCCCCTAAAGGTATTATCCCTAATATTATTATAAAACTTAGGGTTATAACCTATAAATATTATATTTAGCGAGAACCTTATAATTATACTTTTTATATTATTATAGGTAAACTAGGCTAATTAAAGTAGCTTTACTTATATTATTAAGTTATCCGCGTAAAAGTATTATAAATAATATTTAAGTATTTAGTTTATCTACTTTATCTACTTATTTATTTATAGGTAAAATATTATAAAAAGTTTCTATTTTACCTTTAAATAAAAATAAAAAGATAATTAGAAGTTATTTATAAATACTACTCCCTTATTATTAATAATTCCTTAAGGTACCTTAAAGATTAATTTAATTTTATTATAAAATAACTTAGCTAATTAGGTTATAGTAATTATAATTAGGATAAGGAAGAATATTAAGTATTTTATAAATTAATCTATAATTATTAAAATAGTATTAACCTTATCCTTATACCTTTAATCTATCCTTAATAATCTTATAATAAAGTTTATTATAAGTTCTTATATTAGGGTTATAAGAATTAAAAGCGAATCTAGCTATTTATAAGGATAATATCGCCTTATAATAACTATTTAATATATAATATAGGTATAGATATAATCTTTAATATCTTTATCTATCTAATTCTAGTAAAATTTATAATATAATAAGTTTAATATTCGTTTAATACTAAAGTATCTTATTAATAGGTTATTATAATATAGGCGAAGGAGCTTTTAGCATATTATAACTTATCTAGGTATAAAGATCTTTTTATCCTTTTATATTAACCCCTTAGGGTTAATAGATTACCCTCCTCTTATAAATATAATATCTTATTTTCGCTTTTATATTCTTAGGTCTTAATCTTAACTTTCTTATAATAATTATAATAAGGGTTATATTATAATATCCCTATATATAACCTCCTATATTATCGCTTTATTTATAATATAATAAAGGATCCGCTATTTATAATTAGCGGTTTTTATAGTTTAGCTAACCTTATAAATAGGGTTATTATAACCTATTATATAGACTTAGGAGTTATTTTCTTATAAAGGTATCTTATTATACCTAAGCTAATTAGTAATATAAATACTTTAGATTTATAAAGATATCTTATTATATTATACCCCCTTAGGGTTTATCTTTATCTTTTTTTATATAAAAGAGATAAGATCTTAAGTTAAGGGTTTTACCCCTTCGAATTTTAGCTATCTCGATAATATATTAATAAGGTTTATCTTCTTTACTTAATATTTAATTATAAAATTATAGGGGGTAAAGAAGATATATTATTATACCTACCTTTTATTTAGCCTTATTTACTTTATAAAGGTTTATAGGTTCTAATAATCTAAAAAGACCTTAATTAGGTCCTTTACCCCTTTAATATAATACCTTTAATACTTAAAAGATTCTATTATTATTATTATCTCCTAGTTAGGGATCTTATAATTAAATTCGGCCCCTTAGAATACCTTTAATTAAAATATAACTAGGTATTAATATCCCTAAGTATTAGGCTAAGATAATATTCCTATTATAGTAAAATTAGATATATTAATCTTAATCCTTATTAGCCTTATAAGGTTATAATAGCTTAGTAAAGGGGCTTTAATAAAGGCTCCTACTAGCCTTTTAAACGCCTCTTTTATATCTCCTTATAATATTATTAACCTAGGTTTCTTATTATTTTTATTTCTTTTAAAAAGCGAGGTTAAGGGTTATATTAAGCCTAAGTAACCCTTAATAAATTATTAATAGAAATTATAAAACCCGAGGAAGATCTAAACCTTATAATAGCTTATCGGTTCCTTTTACTCCGCGATAATCTAGACTTAGGATAGGTTTATAAATACTCCTTCTTAGGAAATAATAAACCCTAAGAACTTTACCTTTATCTAATAAAAGATATATTTAGATAGCTTTATATAAAGGTTTATATCTTATAGCTAATCTAATACCTAATAAAGGTATTTTATATAAGATTCCTAATTCTTAGAAAAAATAAAGATATTATTAAGATATATAATATAGATAATATTAAAAAGCCCCCTTAACGCTTAATAGATATAACTTTAGAAGGTTATAAAGGTATTAATTAAGCTAAATAATATAACTAAGTACTTAAAGTAGCTATAATAAGTATAAAACGCTATTTTCTACTTATCTCCCTCCTTAATCTAAATATAATAATACGCGTCTTTAATATTAATCTTCGAGAAATACTAAGCTCCTTTAACCTAATCTATAATCTCTATTACTAGGGGTAATAAATAGCGGTTCTTATATATAACCTTATTTAACCCCTAATAATCGATATAAAGGTATAAGCTATTATCCTTTTTTAGGATAAAGAGGATTAGCGCCTTAGCTAGACTCTTTAAGGGGTAGATAATACCCTTCTTAAGGTTCTTATCGATATATCGCTAAAGTTCTTTTAATTCTCCTAGGGATAAAGGGTAGATTAGCTTATAAGGTAAGGTCTCCTTTTTAAGGATATTAATTATATAATCTATTACTTTATATTATAATAATATTATAAATACTTTAATTATAAAGATATTATATTATTATTATAACTTAGGTAAAAATATATATTCCTTAGCGTTTTATTTATCCTTTTTATTAATAAATAAGATAAACTTAGGATTTATTATAATTATAAAGATATAAGCCTTATTTTATAATTTCTTTTAGAAATCTTATTTTTTATAAATCCTTATATTCTTTTATTTATATTAAAACTATTAATATCCCTCTCTAAGGTTAAGGTATATCTAGTAATCCTATAATATATTATATAATAATAAGATAAGGCTTTATTTAAAGCTTAGCTTTTTATTAATACTAATATATAATTATATAAGTTCCCTTATATTCCCTTATAAATCTATTACTTATAATAATACCTCCTAGATACTTTATACCTACGTTTTTTAATATTAGAAATTAAATAGGCTAGGAAACGTAGTATAACTTTAATAAAATTAAAGTTATTTTATAAGTTATTTACTAATAATATTAACCTTTATATAAATATCGAGATTAATAATTATCTTATAAGATTATTATCCTAAGATTATCCCTTTTATATAAAAGTATAGTATTACCCTTAAGGTAAATCCCTTAATTAGTATTAAGGTATTTACTTTAATTATTTAAAGTTTCCTTCCCTCCTAGGAGGCTTTATCTTAACTTTAATAGGTTTTAGATAAATACCCCTAAGGTAATTCGCATTTTTATAGTTAAAGTAATATAATATCTTATTATCTTTACCCCTTAGATTCTTTACCTTATTATTAAGAATAATCTAAGGGTAAAAGGGGTTAAGTAATACTTATTAGTATCCTAGGTTATCTTTTCCTTATAATAAGGTTATATAATCCTTACCTTTTTATTAAGGTTATTAATATTAGGGTTAGGATTTATCCCCTTACCTATACCTTTTCTTTTATAATAATTCCTAAAACCGCTTTATAAATATAATAATATCTTTTTTAATTATAGGTATCGTTTAAATATAAAGGTTAATATATTCCTATAATAATAAGTAAAGCTTTATATAAAAATATAATACCTACTATTTCTTTTCTTTTTTAAAGAAATACTTTTCTAATAAATCTAAATAAAGATAAAAATCCTTAGGTAATTAGCTATCTTATTAATAAGTATTTTCTAATTATCTTATAAATATTAATTCTTTTAATATTAAATCTTTAAAAAAGGTTAGGGATTATTCCTTAAACCTTACTTAGTTATTATAAAGGTTTTATTATTCTTTTTTTATAGGTTACCTATTAAGAAAGCGGTTTTAATATAAACGCGTATTAGAACTAACTTAGTTAAAGCTAAGGAGAATTTTCTTTAAATCTTAATAATATTTCTAGGTATTACCTTTAAATAAATAATAAAGGTTATTTAATTAGTTATCTTACTAATAAAGGGTTATATTAAGCTTAAGGGTTATAAAGTTATATATCTATACTTCTCCTTTATCGTTATTATTTAATACCCTCTAAGTATATTATTACCGCTTTAGAGGTAAAATAATATTATTATAAGAGAATACTTATAATAATACTTCCTCTTTATTATAAAACCTTTTTAGCTCTTATAATTATAAGATATAAGCCTATACTATTACTTATCGTTATAAGATATTATCTAGGTTAGGATTAGCCCCGGCTAATAGATTAAGGGATACTAGTTCCCTAATTAGAATTAAGGGCGACTCTTAGCTACCGCGTCTAGGGGTCGTTAATATATTAGGTAAAGGGTTCCCCCCTATACTAAGAAGTAGTAGTTAGCTATAGCTTTATATACTAACTATCGTAACTCGGGTAGCTATAATAGAAGCTTTAGAATTATAATAAGTAATATAGAATAGGGTAAATAGCTAGGCGAGGCGATAATAATAATAGGTCTATTATATTATAAGACTAAAGCTTACTAAGTAAGCTAGGTAGCGTTATATACCCGCCTCGTAGACGAGGCGTACGCGTTTCCGGCACGTAACTAAGCCTAGAAAGATAGGGTTACGAGGGCACGTGGCCCTACCCCTCTCGGCCCGTTATACTTAGCTTAAGAGTATTAAATATAATTATTATTATTAAGCTTATTACTTATATATCTAGATAAATATTTTCTTTATAATTCCTTATTAGATTATTATATTAACTTTTCTTAGCTAAAATAATAATTACCTTAACCTTTAGAATACTTTTAATATCTTAAAAGATCTTTATTTTATTTATTATACTAATAATAAAACTATTATAGCCTTCTCTAATAAGCCTAAAAAGGCTAAAGATAGCCGACCTTTTATATTATCTAAGGGGTTATATTAGTAACTTATTTAAAATACTTATAAGTTAAACTAAGCCTTCTTTAATATAAATATTTAATACTATTAGATATATTAACTTAGTAAGAATCTAAGTACTTAATATATAAGTATACTATAACCTATAAATAGTTTAAGGCTAACCTAATCTAGCTACTTATAAAGCGCTATTATAGCCTATATATTAACTAATAAGTACTGGATATCTAGAGAGTTAAGGCTTATATGCTGTGCACCAGTGTTTCGCGTCGCCTTCGTTCATGAGGCGCATAGGGTCCTTCCTACCACAGCCCTAGTTCCATTGCATTGCTATGAAAATGATCTTTGCTGTTTATCTTCCTCCACGTCCTTGGGCTTCATCTCTTGTAATAAAATACTCTCGCCGCTTGTGTTATCCCCTGGCCCTCGCAATTGGCAATCTCTTGCCGGAGCTTCGTCATCCCCCATGTCCCAGGCTTGTTGCTCGTATATATATATTGAGGGCGTAGAGCTCCGGCCAGCTGAGCCACCTCTGTTCCGGCCCTGGCTGGTCCCACCCTTTACGTCGGGGAAGCTGTGGAGTGGAGCAGTACTTTCTACAGCCCTCGACTTGGTCGGATCATAGTGGCTGGTCCCCGTATCGTGGGTGCTGCTTAGTGCCTGGAGGAATCTCGTGAGTCCCAGCCAGCGACCAACAAGGGCCACTACTGGCAGCATGGTTGGGAGACAGGCCGAAATCACGCCCGCCGAGATCTCAATGGCCGTCCAGCCCACTGTCGGGGTGAGTGTGTAGGTGGGATCTTCGGGGTCGTACGTGAGGAGGACGCTGACTCGGTAGGAGGATGCGAAGACGACGCTGTTATCACGTCAGCCTAGCTTGTTCGTGTTGCCAACAGGCAGCGCGGCATACAATCCTCCAAGACCAAAACTCACACACACGCCAATCTTGATGGCCTTCCTCGCCTGGAGCCTCCATATGTGCGGTGCGGGGAGCAGCAAGATCATCAGGTCTGTGATGATGGTCGACACCCCATTGGCAATCCAGGTGCCCGTCTGGCTAATACAGCGCCCGGGGAGATCTGGATACCAAAGCTTCTCCACGGGAGCGCAGGTGAAGATGAAGAGGAAGGTGACGCAGACGACCCAGGACATGACGAGGATCCCGATGGCATAGGCCGTGACTTTAAAGTGCCTGACACGGAAGACGCGGTAGTACATGAGCAGCACGCTTAGCTTCGTCCACCCCAAGGACCAGGCGTAGAGTGTCTCGGCTGCAACCAGCTCCTTGAGCATCATGATGACCTGCTCGGGGTCGACGACGTCGGCGTGGAGCCCGAGACCACTCGATCGCATGTCAAAGAGGAGTCCCAACGCCGCCATACTCCATAACTACAAGTCGTTGCTGTCCGTCAGATCTGGCACCTTTCGAGAATCCCAGGGAACGAGCGGGTATTGGAGTTGGACTTACCCCAGAGAAGGCAACCATCCAGTCATCCCACCACCATGACATGGAGTTGAGTCGCCGGGCGAGGAGACGTAAGATGACTGACGCAATACCTAGGGCAGTTGCACTGCCAGCTACGGAAACAAGCCACGGCTGGGCATTGTAAGGATGATAGCCCGGTAGGCCGGGCAGCTCTGAGTCGGATGGCGGCCTGCTCTCTCCCACCATGGCGGCGGACTGGCGACAGGAGAGGACTCAGAAGAGACGGGACGGGAAGCAGGGAACAGGAGGTTCCCTCATGCTTGACACGAGCCCGTGGCGATGCTGATGCTTTGGCTTTTTGGCCATTCTGAGCTCCTGGGGGTGTATGCTGGATATGCAATTCCCGCGTGGGTGGGTTGCAACCTGCTCAAGGCCCTGCCATATGGCCATGTCGGTCAGGCGCTGACGCTTGCTGAAAGAGTCGTTCTGCTCATCATGGTGGGTGCCCCCAGCAAGCGGCTTTTGCCGGCCAGTCGATCCATATTTGGGAATCGTTGACAGACTTAGCATTTCAGCCCCAGGCTGGCCCTCACCTCGGACTCAACTAGTGCCCTCATCCGGTAATTCCCTGTGATCAACCATGCTGTGCCTGCAGGCGATTTGCAGGTGCGGTTTGCAAGATGACCGGGGACCAACGAGCTGGAAGGTGCGACCATGCGAGAGCCTAAGAGGGCTGGGGTTTCAAATCCATCTGCCTGCCACCCCGCATCAACCAAATTCTCACATCTTCAGCTTCAATTTCCCGTGGATCAATTTCTTACCCTGAGCTCACCGTCAGGACGCTAGGTTGTTTAATTTCCCAATCCGTTTTCTCCTGCTTTGGATCGTCCACTATCTATCCTCACTGAAGACTCCAGATTGGGTACGACGAACGCGAGCACCACACCATCTCCATCCACCCCGTACTCGTGCATTTGGTCCATCGAGCCATGAACCCATCCACACATTGAGGACCTCAGCATCAAGTTGTCTCACCCAGGGGGGAGGGGAAACCTGGGGTCCTGGGGAACGCTAACGCCGAGTGCCGGCTTCTCACATGCTGGTTCCACCGAAGCACCGCCAGCGTAGCAGTGGGGGTGATGCACTGAGGGGAGCAACGGCCACAGGATTGGAGGGGACACGCGCGAGCATCAGGGGTTTATAATCCATAGGTCCAAAGCGTCGGGTCCCGAGGCACAAGAGACACACTTCTTGGGAATTCATATGACAAAAGAGTATCCTCCTCGTTAGGTCCAGACGCCACCATCCATGGCGTATTCGTTAGTCCAGCCATAGAAAGATCGCCGCGCTTCTATGTTCGGGGTCAGGGGACCTTGCCTACACTTGGAGCATTGAAACCTCGCCTGCCGGCATGATGCTCACCAGGTACAGGATATCAGTTATTGATTCCAGTGCCAGTTATTCACCACTATGATCCCAGCCTCCTGGTGAGTTGGTAACAATCCTCGTGGCTAGTGGGCCTCGTCCAAGCTGTCAAAGATTCAATTTATGGAGACACAACGTGGGAAAAGTGCCAGGATCTGGGGTTAAAGACTTGCATATAAATTCTAACCATCGGATAATGGTACTGTTCTTATACAAAATACTGTATATAATTCGAGGCTGTAGGCTGTACATGCGCTTCTCCCTCTACATCACCGCCAAGACAAGAGCAGAAGCGACCAACCAGGAACCCAGCACCCCGCCGCCATTCCTTGCACCCGCGTCCGTCTTGTCTTCTGCGGCCTCGGCATCACCCTGGCTACCTAGCCCGCCGCGAGTGCCAGCCGGTTTGACGACAATCCAGTCCTCCACGACAGCACTACCATCCGCGAGGGCTGCCAGCTGCTCATTTGTGCAGGACACAGACGCCTCAGCCACATAGCAAGTGCTCAGCTCTGGCTCCGGAACCTCGTTGGTGACGTTGCGCACGCTGTGAGGACCCTTGCTGGCGTATTCGGGCATCTTGGACAGGCGGACCTCTCCCGTGGCGACGTCGCGTCTCGACATGGCGCGCTCGAAGACGTGGTACATTGTCTCTGGCTGGTAGCCCGCTACGCCGTGGCCGGATTGGAAGATCCGTGAGAAGGAGAGGGCACCGTTCTCACGGACCAAGCCACCGTCATAGGACGAGTTGGTCATGATGGACTCGTAGCCAGCAGAGCGGAATGTCTCGGAGGAGTCAAAGTCCAGAGCAAGAGAGACGTCCTCTCCACCAAACCCTATGAGGCGGGTGTCAGCTTTGTGCCTCGTGGGGCAGTGGGCGAGCGGTACTTACAAGGGCACCGAGCATCGCGATCGCCATAGGCCATAGCCACATTGACGCCGCTAGCGAGTACATGCTCTAGAGAGGACACACTTCGGATCATAGGGTCACCGGTCACGGCAAAGAATGCTGCAGGAAGTGCCGCGGATCCGAGGGTAAAGTTGAGCGGCACACCGAGCTCCTCCTGAACCCATGGCTGGTTGAAGAATTCGGCTCGGTAGGCGCGGGGTTGCTGCGTGATGTTGACGTTGGTGATGTCAAACGGGGATCGCTGAAAGAAAGCGTCAGTAACTGGGGTGCGAGGCGGCATGGTTTGGTTCACCCACGTTGGAATTGGCCGACAGTGCTCCCTGGATCTTGAAGTAGCAGACATTGGTGGCTTCCACACAGGCGTTGTTGACCGTCTCGTTGTAGCCGAAGCTCTGGGGGTCTCCCTCCTTGGCGAGCGCGCGGCAGTTGTCAATCAAGGCATGGCATCCCTCCTTCGGGGCGGTGATGCCGGCCATGGCCTCGTTGAAAACCTCCTCGGAGTACACCTTGATGCCGTAGGTGTTGTTGTACGCAGCTTGTGGGAAGCTCTCGGCCATAATCCTCGAATCGATACAGGCGTCCAGCAGACCCAACGTGGCGAGGTTCAGAGCCTTGGCTTTGGCAACAGGATTCTTGCCATGTCGAATGAGCTTGTTCTGATCCTCGAAGTAGGAGAAGAAGGCAGGTCCAAAGAAACCGCCATACTACACATATGGAGAGTTACAATATGACAACTTGGAGACCTAGGGTACGGGAATCAATGGTACTCACTGAAGCAGTCCACAGAGAAAGCTCATTATTCTTAGTGTTTCGCTCCGGAAATCTGGACTCGGGATCAGCAGGTTGGGGTTGTGGGTGAACACAAGGACCCAGAACTCACTCGTTGATCCAGACCTGGACAAAATTCCACAGAGTTCTTGCAGCGGACATTGTGGTCAGGGTGAGAGTCTGGGCCTTCTTAAGGTCCATGGTGGCTGTTGAATCCAACGTAGCCTGCACCGTGGTGACATTGAGCGGCGGGAGCTCATCCTCACTCTCGACAGGAGTAAACACGGACGAGAGTACATCCAGGCTTCCGTTGAGGAGGCTGACATAGGAGAAGCCAGTGCCCACAGGCTGATCAATGTAGAGCATATTGACATTGTTGTTCCAGGAGAACTCGTTGATGGTTGTCGAGTTGGAGTCGGCGTTGACGTTGCAGGGGAAGTCGGAGATGCCATCGAAGGACGAGGAGCCAGGGCCACCGCCGAGGTAGATGGATGTGGGTGCCGTTGTGGCATTGTTGCGAGCCTCTATTAATCCATCAGTTTGTAGTCCCTGGGCGAACTAGGGAGATTTTGGGCATACCAAAGTACCAGAAGAAGATATGGGCAGCCTGGTCGTCATCCCAACCCTGTGCGTCTTTGAGGGCCTTCTTGGGAAGGGTCACGTAGCCAGCATAGGATTTGACACCCTCTGTGGTTTCGCAGAGACTTGTCTGTTCTTTGTCAGCGCGTAGATATTTAGATTGAGGGTCAATGTCTATGTAACCTCTTTGTAGGATATCTCGGCCTTATGGATGAGTTTCGACGAGACGACCTTGTCTGGCTTTGGAGATGGGACAAAGACTTGGGCAGCCGCAAAAACGGACCAGCCCAGTCCGAGCAGGGCAGACGAGGCCTTCATGATAAATGAATGACTGTGAGGAAACAGAGACAAAGGGGAAAATAATGAAGGATCGGATTGGGCTGGATACTAGACATCAGGAGGCCAGAAGGGGGCAGCGGCCATATTTAAGGTGCTTCCAGTCCCTTGGTCTTTTCCACTGTAATCTGCCAAAGTGAAGCTATCCATGAGCCCCGAATCTCTATTAGCAGCTTCGCCAAATCTCACGGCGGCGCAGCAGTGAGAAACACGCAAAACGAGGCGAAGGGTCAGAACACTTACACCAGGCTGGAGGTCAAGCCACTCTGGTTTGGCGACACAGCCAATCAGAGGCGCCATCTGGCTACGACAGACAGCCGGGTGGGGCAGTCCCCAGTGAGAGTTTGGCGATGTGGCCAATAGAAGCGCTGCAGATGGTGGGGCAGGACCGCCCTGCCTACTAAGGTTAATGGCACAAGTACGGAGTACAGAGTACGGATTACTACTCCATCCAGCTCTCTAATTTCATGTGTATGATGGGCAAATATTTCGTTCCATCATCATTTACCGGCGTTTTCAAACATGCAAACTGGAAATCAGCAGATAATACTCCGTACACCGCGCGTTCATCAGGGACAAAGGGCTTGGTTTCTGCTGAATACGACCATGCCTCCAAGTCCCCCCCATCCAGCCATCCACATTGTCGATTGGCCCGTGGCACTGGCACCCGCCTGCATCGATGTCTCACTGCCTACGTGTCCAAAGCGCCATGACCATGAAGCCCTGGATGAGCCCTATCCTTCGACTTTAGCTTCGTGTTTCAGTCCTGTCCCTTGAAGCCTCTGAACATGACCACCCCTAAATTCCAGCCGTTCGCCCAGGGGCCTCCGCGCCCCAAGCAGATCCTGTCTCTTGGTTTCTATCGAACAGGTTCACTGTCTCTCAAGGAGGCCCTCACAATTCTCGGGTACAAGGACGTCTTCCACTCAGATGGCATCCGAGAGCTTCCCGGCTTTGTCGGCTTCGGAGCTCCCGCCGACGACAACATTCCGTCTCTGCCGACATACACAGGCAAGACCTGGTCCCGCGACCAATGGGACCAGTACTTTGGCCCGTGCGAGGCCCTGACGGACGTCACTGTCTACGCTCTGCCTCTGCTGCGTGCGTACCCAGAGGCCAAGGTCATCCTCGTCCACCGTGAGTTCGACTCGTGGGCTGAGAGCTTCCTGCGCACCCTCGCCATCCCCTCGGCGCGCGGCCTCACGCCCTGGCTGAGCTGCCACATCTTCGAGCCCGTTCTAGGCCTCCGAATCACTCAGACGCTGTGGAACTTCTACATGGGCCTCTTTGGCGTGTGCGACGTGCGCAAGGCCATGGACCGCCGCATCATGCGCGCCGGCTACAACAGGCACTACGATATCATCCGCCACTTGGTCCCCGCGGACCGCCTGCTGGATATTGAGCTCGATGACCTGCGCTGGGAGCCGCTGTGCGAGTTTCTCGGAAAGGAGGTGCCCGACGTGCCGTTCCCGCGCAGCAACGAGTCGCGCATCTACCAGAACAAGGTGGCCCAGCTGCACTGGATCACCATCGGAGGAGGGCTCCTCAAGATCCTGCTCGGCCTGGGGGCCAGCGTTGGAGTTGGCTTTGCTGCCATGTGGATCGCGCGGCTCGGGGGATGGACGACGTGAGCAGCGAGGATGGCGCCATTTCATGGATCGCGGGATACATCCATGTGGACATGTAGGTGCGTATATGCGTATATACTCATGTTTCTGCGCGGAAGGTGTAGAAAGTACGAGATGTTGGATAATGTAGTTTTATCTGCCTGCACATATCGGCACGGGGCCGTATCAGCAAGACCGTGTTGACCGCAACACGGAGAGGGCTGGATGGAAGGGATGGAAGTGGGAGGCTAAGATCTGTCCCAGGGTCCATGACGTATGTATACTCCCGTTTCTTCTCCTTCTCAGGGTTGTGTCTGCACATCATGTCGCATATTAGCCTTAATCTGTACAGCGCTGGGTCTTAGTAGTGTGGGTTGCAGAGGAACATATCCATGCTGCTGCTGCTGCTGCTGCCTTGCACTATCTGGGGCTGAGCTGACAGTCCAGGCTTACCTGAGCAAAATCACTCGTTGGGGCTTTTTAGAGTATGATGAAGCCCATCCACTGGCGATCGAGTGAGGCGTGGGGGTACTTATGTGCGAATCGTTTCACAGTCGCCAACGTTCCTCCCAAACAACCAATTGAACGCAGTCAGATAGCTAGTAGGGTTATCAGGCATCCCTGTCCCTGAAATGTTACATGGAATAATCCGCTCTTTACGTAGTGGATCGCCATTTACCCCTGAGATGAGCGATCTTCGCTTACTATAATCTGACCGTCTGACCGAAGGATCCATGGATCGCTCTCGAAATACTCCAACGCCGCCACCGAGAAAGAAAAAACAAGAAAGAGATATTATCGCCAGGCAGCGTTCTTTTTGTTCCACACATTATCTGTGTTTTTTGAGACCAAGTCCAATTGGACCTTTTCCCAGGTTGCATAGGAGTCCGTTAAGGGAACAGCGCCCAGGTCCAGCGAACTGCCTACATGTACGGGTGAGCAGACTAAGCAGCTGGTGATAGTTCTGTGAGCAGTTGGAATTATTACTGCCTGGGCTCGGCTATCAATGGTACCGGTAGTAGTCATGAATGTCTACAGAACGAAATACCATGACAAAAGGCCATGACTCGGGTGTATCTGAACAAGTTTAAACCCCTCGATCGTCTGGGTGTGGCACGTCGGCCTGCGCACATATCTGGACCTTTCTGTGTTACTTCTCAATACCAGCAAGGCTGCTACGGGTCTTCTGGCATAAATTCTTAGTATAGCAATATGGCTGACGGATGATCAAAGCTGCGAACAGACCAGGACAATGGTATATTGGCTGAAAATCAACGAATAAAAATAGCACTCATTGCTATATTGTTTCAATTATGCATTTATATGGATACTTCAGACATGATCTACATCCCAGAGACCCTGTTTTGTCAGGTCTCTTCTGATGTGGACCAATCTCCTGGTCTGGGGCCTGAATCCTTCTTCCCACCTGACGATCAAAGGTACAGGCAGGCCTGTAAAGTTGCCAGACTAACATAATATATCCACTGCTGTATATCGAGTTTTGTTTTTCGACGCCACTGCTATACCAGGAAGCAAGATCATAAATAAGGGATGGGTAGCTCCCTGAGCTGCTAGGAGATTTGTCTGATCTCAGAGGCATCACTCCAGCCGTACGTATGCTGATACATGATACGCGCAGCAATTCATCATATCCATCTTTTAAGCATGGCTCCATCTTTTAACCTCAGGTCCCTCGCCGCCATGGCAACGCTGGTTCTTTCTGCAGTCAACGCCAACCCGGTTTCACTCCTGTCCAAGAGGGGGGACCCCTTAACCGCCCCAGTCCCGGCTTGCAACAGCGATCTTGAATCAAGATATCAGCCAGGCAAGTACTTTAAGTTCTATTGGAACCTTCAGTCAAGACACTGCGTGGCCCGGGAAACTTCCCACGGCAACTACATGGGCTCAGGACGAGAAGATACCATAGTATTCCAAACAGGACAATCCCACTAATATGCAGTGCAGCGTTTGATTTTGACACAGACAGCTGTTATAACGCCCCAGCTGTTGATGAGAATGGCAACGTGAACCCCGGCCGCGACACGTGCGAGATTGAGGATCCTGAAGATGCCAGCGTCTGCCGCCAGCAGTCTTATCTCGATGCCAACAACGTCTACGTCCGTTCTCGGACCAACAATGGCTGGACAGCCTTGCTCTACGGTTACTACTTCGAGACGGATGCTAAGAGCACCTGCGGTGGTCACCGCCACGACTGGGAGCACGTTGTCGTGTGGGTGGAGGGCGACGCCGTGAGGTACGTCGCTGCCAGCGCACACGGTGGCTACGATGTTCGCCCCATCGAAGAGGTCCTCCAGGTTGATGGCCACCCCAAGATTGTCTACCACAAAGACGGTGGTAGCACGCACGCCATGCGCTTTGCCAAGGAGGAGGACGATGACCCCGTCGAGAACCACAACGGTGACTGGTTCTACGGTGGTCTGGTCGACTACTATGGATTCCCCTCCGCCGAGGTCCGCGATGCTATGATAAACAATGACTGGGGCAGTGGCAAGATTGACTTCTCCGATGAGCGTATTGCCGAGGCCTTGGATACTGCCAAGGACGGCAACGACATCCCCCTGGACACGGCGGTGGATGAGGACGGGACTACTGACAGGCCTTGTTGAAAATGAGTCCGTCTTGGTTACCCAGAATCCTTCATGTACGTTGGGTATTTCAGTAGATGTTGAGATTATATAGTATTCTTATGTGATACTTCTAACCCATGGCTTCCATAGTGTGACTGGATCAGACCCCTAGGCTGAATGTCACACTGGCCCCTGAATGCTGTTCCCCGAGTACAGTGCTGGTGCAAATCCTTCATCATGGTTCTGATTTCCCCAAGTGCAGGGTCTCACACCAAACCACCTAGACAGTTATATGAAGGGTCTGTATGACCTTGGAACAAGTATATCTACCTAGGATCAGCAATTGTCTCGCGCAAGCTCCAACTGCGCAACCTGAACCCACCTTCCATGGAACGAGCAACGATATTCATATGTGCAAAATCAACAGCACATGTAAAATGAAGGTAAAGCTCATTGGTGTCATGGTCGAGCTTTCTCCCGTTCCTGAAGAGGTTCATAACGTATTCCGCGGCCAGTTTATAATCACTCCCACCGGTGAAATCGGGGAAGTGGGACTGTAGAGGGCTGGAAGCTAATTTTCCCTTGAATCTGTCGATCTGGTTCAACAGTATTATGAAGACAGTACGCGAGAACCACCCAGAATTGTAGAAAGCGGTGAACTGGTTCAAGGAAGAGCGTAATGAGCCGCGTTGGGGCTCTTGGTGCTCTTCGCATGATGGGGAATCGTACTCAGCGGTCGGGACAACAAAAAGAAACACTTTGGTGTCATCCATGTAATGGAGCCATTTTTGTGGCATTTTCTTATACCCCCTTCCCACATCAAAAAGTCTGTAAGTCACATCAGGGGGGAACGAAAAGACCTTTTCGTGAATGCCTCTCGTAGGGATGTGTAGCAGTATAATGTCCTTGTTGTCCGGCTTGTAGTCGTCAGACGCTATGCGGCGAATTTCGGTGAAATAGCTATCCTATATTAGCCCATGATCTCAATGCTATAATGATATGTCCTATACTTGGAGACAAAATAGAATCCAAGATAACTCACTGCTCCGAGGCCTGATCTGGATTTCGAGATTCCTGCTTGAGATCCTTCCACCCTTGGCGAATGAGATTGTCCCCCCAGAGAGTTTCCACGGCACTTGCGATTTCTATATCCAACGTGGCGCTCTGAATTTTGGACTGCCTCAGAATGACATTGACATGGTGCTCGAAATGCCAGTTCGTGGGCAACATATCCCTGGAATTGATGAACTCAATGATGAGACGCATTGACCGGATGATCTTGGCAAATATTTCGGGCACGAAATCCTTCCGTTCCTCGTCCGAGAACCCTTCGTAGGCTAATTTGAACTGTTTCAGGACGGTAGACGTCCCAGCTCCATTGACTCCTAATAGTATGAAATCAATAACAGGCAAGGTTAGTTGATTAAACTTGAGGCAATCCAGATCACATAGGAGCACAGTGGTACGAAGCAGACTTATAATAGACAGCGTATAGAAAGGGAGCCAGGCTCACCAATAATAACCAGCTTGACTTCTCTGGGGGTTTCCTTTACCCACTGCTCCAGCTGGAGTTCAATTCGATCACTGCGCTCCTTGGATGCAACAGCCTCCGCGTCCGGCGTGCGGAAGCAGCCCATCCTGGTGGTGTCAGTGTGCGATCCAGTCTCGCGTCTCTAACAAATTGACTCTGGGGAGCACGGTCCTTGGCAAACCTCACAAGAGTAAACCAGGGTTCAGAAAATCATCAAGATAGATATTATCAAGGTAGAACGGATAAATTTGAAGCGGGGAAACCCCGCTGCAGTGTCATCGTTGGTACATGTATCCCTGGTTCCATGTATTTGTAGCTGCGCCTCATGTTTGGCAACTAGACATCACATGGGTGCACCCATCAGATCACCTCCAGTCGACTAGCAAAGTTGAAACTTAGGTGCCACTGGATTTAAAAAAAAAAAGATGATCAAAGCCCTGAGTGACGCCTCGGAGCCGGCAAACTGCGGAGGCAATAGGAGTATGTATAATCAAGCATCAGTTTTCTGGGTAATATCCGCACCATTGCAGTCAGGTATATGTACTTGCGAGCTTTGGGAACTACTCCAGAGCTTCTATCCAAGCCTTTACGCAGCGCCGCCCCCAGATAATCGGTGTGAGTTTTGCGCTTTTCTGCGAGCTGTTTCTTCCTCGGCCAATATCCTCCGTTTCTCTTGGATAGTAGTCCGGTTCCGCTGGTATGCGAGGAAGGCCATCAAAACAGCCGCTCCCGAGACACCTGCAGCCGTCGCCATTCCTAGCTGGAAGGCTTTAGAGTAAGCTTGGCGAACTGCCTGCATTTGTTCATCTGTCAGTCCGCTCTCCAAGCTCCCCGACTTTGCAGATTCCCGCGTCAATAAGACACCCTTCAGGTGCTTGGAGACCTGCGTTTGGACAAATACAGTGGACGCAGTAATCCCCAAGCTGCCACCCAAGATACGCAGTTGAGCCAAGATCCCCTGCGAGGGTGCTAGAACTGATGTTAATGGCTTCCCTGGGTATGTTTGTGAGTAGCATAAAGGTTCAGCTTACCATAGTCTCTAATAGGTGTCTCGATAGTGGCAATTATAGTCGCCGCAGTGGTCGAAAGTCCGAACCCCAGACCAGCGAAAGTGAGAAACCCAAGGCCCTTTGCATCGTCCAGGGGCCCTGAAATCATGGTGAGAAGCCCACATGCCAACGTCATCAAGGTTGAACCCGCCAGCAACAGCTCGAACACGTAGTTCCTTGTGGTGTTGATCTTCCCTCCGATGACAGAGCCCAGTGCAGTCGTCCCCAGCATTGGTAGCAACATGACTCCAGCGATAAGTGCGCTCTTCCCACTCACAACCTGAGCTCGGAGCGGAAAAGAGAAGATAAGAAGGAGATAGGGGAATCCGAGTAGGAGTGTAGATATGGCGGCACTCGTATACACTCGGTTCCGGAAGATATTCACGGGGAATGTCAACGCAACTCGATCGCCAAATCGACGGAAAAGGAAGGTTTCCCATAGAATAAGGGCGCCCCAGCTGGCTATTCCAAGAACCACGGGCGCAATGAAGATAGCCTGGCCCCATGCCTTTCCGGATGCCTCACCCGCATTTTGAAAGGCAAAAACGACGAGGGTGCTTGCAGCTATGATGATAAGCGACCCGACAACATCAAACTCTCTCCATCGACGCCGCTGAAGCGTTGGGAGATACTCTGCTCCGGGCCAGGCGAACCAAAAGGCAGCAAGGGATATGACTCCCACAGGTCCACTACCAGGTGCTGTTAGCCATCACCGTAGATTATCTGTACCGGAGGCCAGCTTACTTGATCCAGAAGACCCAACGCCAGCTGGCATAGTAAGTGAGAATCCCACCCAACACTGGACCTAACACGCCAGAGCCAGCAAGAACAATGCCAATCAGACTTCCAATATATTGTTCAAGCTGTGGAGGGCACAGTTCGGGCAAGATGACCATAGATAGTGAGTAGATGCCTACACCGTGGTTATTAGAAATGTCATAGCATGGCTGAAGGCTCTATTTTCCTTACCAGAACCACCAATTCCCTGTAGAGCGCGGAAGGCAATGAGCTGTGGCATATTCCGTGAAAAGCCACAGGCGAGGGAGAAGGCAACAAACATCACTTGCGCCGCCACGAAGGTATTTCGCCGCCCAACAACATCAGACAGTCGAGCGAACGTGACTGCGCAGCTGAGATACGCAAGGGTATAAGCTAGAGCTACCCAGTTGACCGTCTCGGCTGCCTCAAATTCGATTCCGATGGTGTACAGACTAGTCGCAACGATAGAAGTGTCGACCAAGGTAAGAAAGAGACCCAAGCAAACTCTGAGCAAAAAAAAAAGCAATGACTTAGTCGTGGGAAGCTTGAAGTCAAGATGGGAGGTTCTTCATACCCGACACTGAGGAGCCAAAAGCGCCCCGAGGGGACCGACGATGTTTTGAAGTCTGCTCCCGATGAGCCGCCGTCGTGAGGGGCTGAAGGGGCACCATTCCCTGGGGTATTATCTGTAGCTTTTTCCATACTTGCGAATCAAATACATGACACGGCTAAGTAGAAGTGGGAACAGATGATTCCCAAGTAGTGGCCAATCTTGGAAGGTAAACCTTTGGAGGTATAGTCACAGCTCCTTGAGAAAGAATCCGTCTGTGAGTTCTCTGGGCCGTCTGACGTGGTGAATTGTCGACCACGCTCTAGCCAGACTCCTTGGTAAAGTAGCTCGGTGACTCAATATATATATATAAAGAGGGGGGCAACGGCCTTCTGTGATGAATGTCAGATATGAAATCTTCAAGCCAGACGGCTCATTACTGAGGTTCTGGGCGTTGCAAAAAAAAAAAAAAAAAAAAAAAATCCTCGGAGAGATTGGGAATGAGGAGAGGTAAATTCTAGGGTGCTTTCTACTGTGGCCATGTCTATATAGTGTCAGCGAGCGCAAGGCATGGAGCGCTGCCCAAGGCGCTACCACAGGATGTTTGTTGCCTGTCATCATCTTCCGAGTTGTTATCATTGCTGTTGACCGCATTCGCATTCGGGTACGCAGTGTACCCACTGGCGCAAGGTGGAAACCACAGGAGGTCGCCCGTGCGGCTGGACCTGGCGGTGGCTGGTATTGGCCAAACACGGGGTTGTTGTGGGTTCTTGAATGTGGGGTTCAGTGGCTGACAGTCGAATCCTGACTGGCTCTACGGATACGAGAGTATTTGATCTAACTTAGAAGCTACGCGGATAATTATGTAACCGAGCTCCGGACCCATACCCACAGGCAGAAAACAATCTGAACTACGGATACTACTCGTACGTACCGTACGTCGTACGGAGTGACGCCACCCAAGTTATGGAGAAAAAGAAACAGGCACTCGCTTTGCCTGATACATTATTCAATGGGCTATTTCTCACTAATTCGGTAAATAACATCTGCGATATATTTACGTGTCACCTTTAATATACACTTAGACAATGATACTGTGTTTTATTAGCTGAATTTCCCATGTATATTAATTAGGTTGTCTCTCATGGATTTGGGGCCACAGTTGGCCGAGCCTCGGTTTATTTTTCCACTGCTTTCCACCAACGTACCTCAACGAATTGGTTATCGCCATCGTTCATAGTAATGCCTCCTAATGGCCAAAACGAAAGGAACCATGCCAAGATTATTATGGGTTAGAGCCTGTTATATTCATAGCAGAATTCCAGAGATATAGTAAAATCGAGGAAGTCGTTGGACTTCTTATGTCAAGTTCAGGCACAATCCAATTCGTGCAACATTGATCCTAGCACCGCTTACCTAACTCGCCCCAACTTCAGAGCCGCCGCTCCTCCGACCCAACCTCACAGACGTTAGCCACAAGAGGGACAATCGCAAACGGCTTCACGCACGTTAGACCTCTCGCTACCAGGAAATTCGAAGCATCCTAGATGCACCCGGACAGTCAGCACGTTCTACCCAAGCGATGTGTTTCTAAAAGTACACCTTGCCGACTTCCAAGCTTGTGCTTTTTTTTTGTACTCTCAACCCAGGACATCCCCGCAACCCCACGGTGCCTCACGTCAACGTCCGCCGCGAAACGTTGAACATAAGGCCCGCAGCCCTCTATACCTTACCCAACTGAAATCACGGGCACTTCCTCGCTATTGATACCTGCTTCGTGAGAGACTCCAGAGCCTTTGAAGCTGCGGACGTTTCCTGTCCAGTGCAGCCACCATGACCGACGTGATGGACCAGACGCCACCTGTCCTTCACGGACCTTCGGAGAAGGAGAGAAAGTATGATCGCCAACTGAGACTCTGGGCTGCATCGGGCCAGACCGCGCTCGAATCAGCGCATATTCTTCTAGTTAACTCGGGCTGCGGCACCGTCGGCGTCGAGACACTGAAGAATCTTGTATTGCCTGGTTCGTCAGCCGATACCTTGCGCCATAGGACTCCCGGACGCTGACCGTTCCCCTCACTGCTCAGGAATTGGCAAGTTTACCATTGCCGACGATGCCATTGTTTCAGACTCGGATCTAGGTGTCAACTTTTTCCTCGATGAGAATTCCAGAGGAAGGTCTAGGGCCGAGTGTTGCACAGAGCTCTTGGTTGAGCTCAATCCCGAGGTCCAGGGTGACTGGTGGCCGAAGCTTAATGTGAGATCCCATAGTGCCCTCAACCTCCATCTCCCGGCTCATTGTATTTACACTCGGTCCAGGCCTCATCAAGCTTCAGCGAGCTTCTCCAGACGTCTGAGCCCTTCACGATGATCATGTACTCGATGCCCATAGACAGGGAGCGTCTTCAACTTCTACAGGAGTACGGGGAACGCCACAAAACACCACTAGTACCCATCCACTCTGTGGGCTTCTATGGATACTTCACCGTCTCTCTCCCCGGGACCTTCCCCATAGTAGACACTCACCCGGACCAGGCAGCAACGGCTGACCTGAGGCTGCTCTCGCCATGGCCTGAGTTGTCCGAGTTCGCCAAAGAAATGACTAAGGATATCGATGGTATGGATGATCACGACCACGGCCACGTGCCGCTCGTAGTCATTCTACTCTATTACCTAGATCTGTGGAAACATAGCCATGATGGCGCTTATCCAATTTCTTACCAAGACAAGACCGCGTTCCGCAGTATGGTATCGGATGCTATGAGGCGGGATAACCCGGAAGGGGGCGAGGAGAATTTTGAGGAGGCAGTGGGTGCCGTCATGAAGCATGTGGTCAAACCCGCGTTGCCCGACACTCTCAAGCAGGTGTTTGACTATCACCACAGAGACTCGGTAGGTCTTTGCTGCCATGCCAAGATTGATAAATGGCGCAATATTTCTGACGACGCATGCAGGATGACACAAAGTCCAGCTTCTGGATCATTGCAGACGCTGTCAAGGAGTTCTACAGCAGGCATGGTAGCTTGCCAGTGACGGGCAGCTTGCCGGACATGAAGGCTCAGTCGACTGTCTACATAAAACTCCAGAACATATACAAGGATAAGGCCCGCCATGATGCGACTGAAGTCCTGGATACAGTCCGCGGCACACCCGGAGGCGAGGATATTGACCCCACAGAAGTCGAGATGTTCTGTACCAATGCGCGATTCATCAAACTCATAAATAGCCCCGAAGGTCAGCCTCAAAGCCTGGCTCAGACCACTGGTGAGTAAACTATATCTGCGGGAAGGCTTCACCACGGAGCTCAGCGTGCTGACAAGGGGTTTTCTGCTGCAGAACAGGAGCTTGGCAATGACGAAATTGCCTCTATTGCCGGCCCGGAGATGCCATTCTCGCTTATTCCAATCTATTTGGCCTTGACGAGCACATCGCACGCCGAGACCGCCACAGCGGAGGATATTATGACCTCAATCACCGACCGCGTTCCCGCCGCCGCCGGCAAAGAACGTATCATCAAAGCTACGGAAGAAGTTGCTAGATCAGGAGGTAGCGAGATCCACAACATATCCGCCGTTATTGGTGGAATGGTCGCCCAAGAAATGATCAAGATCATCACAAAACAGTACATCCCCATCGATAACACTTGTATCTTTGACGGCATCGACAGCCGGTGTCAGGTTCTCCGCCTGTAGCGAGTCTTCATGACCTTCCGCAAGGTTTGACTAGGATGGAAGCATATGCGATGGCCACCCATCCACTCCCGCCGTGGTCGCGAACAGCGCATCGACCAAAAGTGGGTGGTGGGTTGATGCGGGGGGGAGGGGGAAAGGATATGGGGCCCCAAGGGGTAAGGGGTAGCATCGTCGGTTCGGGATCGCGTGTGCCGATCCGGGGCTAAAGGACGTGAATCAGATTGGAAGGCGGCAAGGAAGAATTGGGACACCCGTGCATCCAGCGTTTCTTGATCTGGTGGGAAGGTCCTCAATATGCAGCCAAAACGAGCAGTCATCCTGACCCTCGAGCCACGAGACTCGCTGCATTCTGAGCCACATCCACGGCCAAGAGCTCTTGGGCCGAGATGCTCACATAGTCGGTTCCTCTCGGACCGCAAACCCTAGAGGCTGGTTGCGCAGTTTTCTGTGCAACGTAGGCCGCACCCACTGCTCAGGAGCAAGGACCGTGATGGCTTAGGTACAGTACTTACTTAGACTTTGAAGCGTGTTCAACACTGCGATATCAAACGCAAAGAAAATACTGCCAAGCGGATATTCGCCCCCAAATTGGTATACCCTTCGCTCCATGGTGATAGTTTCAACGATGCATCGGCAATTGAAAGCCACTCAGATAGTCTCAGGTACGACACCACATCTTGGACTCCCTGTCAAGACATCACGGGAAACATGGTTCACCAGTGGAACATGCGTCGAAGACCGAAATCAGTACCAGCAACATGACCTTCCCGTGGGTTCCGGAAGAACCCCGTTTAGCGCTAGCTTGAATGCGCCCGCTGACAAAAGATGCAGGCTGTCCAGAACTTGCAACTGAGTCCAACCCTCTTCTGGGTCAGGACGCGTACATGCATGTCTGGGTTGCATGACCAGTGATGGGGGGTATAAGCCGCAACTCGTCACTGTCGGCTCTATATTCCTCCCGCCAATAGGCGCTGGGTATGATCCGCCTTAACATTATTGGAGGCATCCTTGCTTGCTTACCCAGAGACCATGCTTGCTCATTGGTCGGCCCAGCACGTGTTTTTGAGGGACAGGCAGATAGGCAGGCCAAATGTCACAGAAATCGGCGATAACCACAAGGGTTGTCGCGGGCGTTAATTTTCGCTACCAAATTGACGGCTTCACTCACAGAGGCCCGGTGGTCCAATTGTCTCTTCTGAGGGAGTCTGCACTTTTAGCAAAGGGGTGGGTAACTTTCGCGAAGTGGCTGAGACGGGAGCAAGAACCCCGGCACGACATGTTGCCGTGAACTGAAAAGATCGGTTGCAGAAACTGCGCGAACCCTTGCTCCAAAAAAGGATCATCGTGAAGAGCCTCGTTCCGGCAAGGCGTGTAGAAGTGGATGCCTAGGGTTGAGGAACTGGTGTCCACAGCCCTGAGTAGTATCAGGCTGAGAAACGGGAACAGATCCGATGAAAGATGGTGAGGGGTAATACTCGTTCTCCGCACGCGTCAGGAAGAGACGATACTTGAAATAGGAGGGGAAATGACCAAGGCAAGGAATTTGTGTTCTTGACTCGACAGCTAGGGAATCAGGGAATATAGGAAAATGAAAGGGATAAGATGCAGTGTCGAGGCTGTGTGTGCACGAGATAAGCTTTGTTTGATAGACAGACCATCGTGAGAAGTTGATGAAGGAGAGATGAGATGCATGTGCAAACTGCGCAAGCGACTGACGGGGGGCCACAGAACAAACTGGAAGTACGAGTACGAATACTCTGTAGGATCTGTCGCATTCTGTCAAAGGGTAAACCGGACAGGGTCACGGCCCTCGGGAGTGAACCCCTTGTCCCTAGTCGCTGTATCGGATTTTTTCCCGGGCTATGGGTCAGAATTGGTGCTTCTCACCAGATTCTCGAACAGCTAGCGAACTCGGGGACCGACCGCGATGCATGATTGTATCAAAAAAAAGTCGGGAGTGGTTTGAGACTATGAAGGATCGTCATCGAGTCTCGTCTAGATTCACAACTCCACAGACTTCTCGTGTTCCCGAGTCGCAGGTTGGTGGACACGATTATTTGGCGGTTCAACCAGGATGACCGGGCAAGATTGTCGCACAAACCTGGCCCAACAGAGCGGTCAATCTTCCAGAAGCGGCAATGGATGGTTTCGAGTCGGGACAAATTTTGGCATCGCTTATGGCATGGGCCAGAACGGTTCGCCCAACAAGGGCTTCTCGAGCCGAAGTTTGAAACGGGGGCATCGCTCAAACACGTTGCAGTACTCCGTACAGACAGACTGGGGGGAAGAAACATGGACGTCGGGATTCAGGGGAGGTCGGGAGGTCAGGTTTGCTGTCAGGAACGTCGGGAGCAGTTTCCTGGCGCCCGTTCTAAAATATGGGCCTGTGTGCCAACAGGGCTTAGCGCCCGCATCGGAGGTACAAATGGACGCGCCAGGGTCCCTGCGGGAATCTTGTACTGTTGGTGCCTTTCAGACGGAGCCTCGAACCGTCCAGCCGACCGCCCCGGACTGCCGACCTCTCAGGACGCCAACTCGAGTCCTCGACTCCTTGATTGACACCTTGACACCTTGACCTCCAACAGTCGCCTGAGACAGGCTTAGTGGCCCCCCTCCCCTATGCTCTGGGCCTCGCCACCTGAGCACCCTCGTCCCATTGGAGGCACCAGTCGGCCAGAATCAGGCACAATGCCTCGACTGCATGAGGCGCTTTACCCCGGATTTTCTCCCCCAGCATCCATCCATCCATCCATCCATCCATCCGCCCGTCCGCCCTCGACATTTATCCCATCCAACCACCTATCCAACCATCTATCCACCTCGCGGGGTGCCCCATCGGCGCCGCGATGGGAGATGGCACTTGGCTTGGATGTGTCGGTCCGCCTACGCCACAGCCCCGGCTCTGCTTCAAACGCGCCTGGCCATGATCCATCTGCCGCCGGCTGACCCATCACATCCAGCTAGCAGATCTGCATCGGATTGCCTGTCTCGTCCATCGTGCTACCGGCGCCGGCGCCATCCCGGTGATGAGCCAAGGTTCACGACACTGCGATACTGCGGCGGTGATTCACGCGTATGAAGTAGGGACCCTTACGGATACTGCTTGCACGTACGTAGTTGCCGCTGGGTGCTAATCTCCGACGGCGCCTTGAGGCCAAGTTCCCGACGAGCATTCCGTACGGATCTTCCATCCCATGTTCAAACGATTCCCAGACACACAGGCGGCATGCGTTCCCACAAGGAGTCTTCCGCACCTGGGGAGAATGGAGCTTGCAAGCAACGCCGCCTGAGCTCGAAACATTCGTGCCTGGCATCTTCCACATTTCCAGTGATCTTGGAGGTAGATTCAACCCACGCGTCACCCGGCCACGCGGACCCAACAGCACAGAGGCTCAGAGGTACAGGAGCACGTTTCTAAACGCCGTTCCAGCTTCCAATACGTACCCTTGCATGTGGGACACCGACGACCAGCCAAGCACCGTGGTCCCGTCTGCCCCGAGAATCTCTTGAAGTCAACATCAACCCTGTCGCTCATCCGCCGGTACCGCCGACCCACCCTCTCGGCAGTGGCATCCGCAGAGTCCCAAGGCTCCAGTGAAGCCCACAACAAAGCCAGCTTGCTCTAGTCTCAGGTTTCATTCAACCCGCATACTACTCGTAGTAACATGAATGAATACCACACCCGGTCTCCAACTACCAACTACATCCCAGGCTCCCCCAGCACAGACTCGTCGGTCGTCTCAACCCCTGTCCCTGGCCTCCTAGTCGTTTCCCCTTCTTCTCCACACTTCAACTCCTGGTTCCTGTCCACCCTTTGCCGTCTAGCTACCTCATGCACCTTGGACCCGAATCACACGATGATTCATATATTTAAATAAGTGTTGCACCGCCCATTTCGTCACCTGCCACCTCCGCACGCAACCCCGGCAGTCACTCTTGGCCTTTGCATACGTTACAGCCGTCCTTACATATTAAGCTTCTTCAACGCTGTGTGCACAACTTTCCATGCAGTAACGATAGCACAAGAGCGCTCTGCGACAGCATCTCCTTTGCGCACCATGGCACCCACGATTCCCGTCCCGACGCAAGGCGGCATGTTTCATACATGTACGTAAGCCTCTACTTCTGAGAGTGTCACAATTAGCTAACGCTCCAAACTCAAGTCCAAGGAGTCACTCCTCGGAAGCCCTCTACTGATTCCGCCGATGGCGGTAAATCCAATGGCACAACTGGAAGCAAGCGCATCACAACTCCCCATGCCTGTGCTGAGTGCAAGAGGCGAAAGATTCGGTGCGATGGCCAACAGCCGTGTGGCCAGTGCCTTTCCAGCCGTGCTCCCAAAAGATGTTTTTATGACAAGCACCGGCAAAGGGTCATCCCCTCGAGGAAGTCAGTTCTCCACTCCTTGCAGAAATAGTCGCAACCTATCAAAGCCAAGACTAACCCTTCTAAGGACGCTTGAGGCGCTTTCTCAGCAGTTGGAAGAATGCCGTTCCGTACTGAAGCGACTATATCCAAACCAGGAGATCTCATCTCTCCTACCTCTCTCACGCCAGGAACTTCTAAGCCGTCTAGATCGACCAATAGCCAACACGCCGACATCATTACCATCACCGCCCCCAAACACTTCTCCTATGAGGCAGGACCTCGACCCTTACCAGCAATCGGATGCCAGCCTCTCGAGTCTCGAGCAGATGCCAGCAGGGGATGCCGAGTGGGACGAGGAACGCCGAGGAAGAGATGCCATTCCTTCTGAAGCCGACGATGTCAACGCTCTGGGCCTCACCATGGATCGACAAACGTCCTATTTGGGAGCTTCATCCATCAAGGCAGCCCTGATGGTGATGCTCAAGGTCCAGCCCCAGCTCAAGAACTCTCTGGCGCCGCCGCTTAACAGTGTCGAGATGGCGAGCAACCTTCCGGTGATCCGACAGCGATCTATTGTTCCCAAGGATACCTCCCGCATTCCGTGGTCTTGGAAAGGCCAAACACTGATTGACGCCTACTTCAAGCGGATTCACGTCTTCATCCCCATGCTCGATGAGGCTTCCTTCCGGTCTGACTATCTGGAAGGTCAACGATGCGATGCTCCCTGGCTGGCTCTGTTGAATATGGTGTTCGCCATGGGGAGCATTGTGGCCATGAAGTCAGACGATTTCAATCACATCAACTACTATAATCGGGCTATGGAGCACATCACCATTGACGCCTTTGGCAGCAGCCACATTGAGACGGTCCAGGCCCTCGCCATCATCGGGGGATACTACCTGCACTACATCAACCGCCCCAACATGGCCAACGCGGTTATCGGGGCAGCCATCAGGATGGCGAGCGCACTCGGACTGCACCGAGAGTCTCTCGCGCAAGGAAGCAGTGATTTGGCGGCCGCCGAGACACGGAGAAGGACGTGGTGGTCTCTCTTCTGCCTCGACACTTGGGCCACAACCACCATGGGGCGACCCTCCTTTGGGCGTTTTGGACCCGCGATCAACATTTCTCCGCCCGAGTTTGGCATCAATCAGGTATGTTCCATATTAACCCCTCTGGACCCTTGCTCGGTGTGACTGACTAATGTTCTCAGGCGCGTGACTCGGCGCAGCATGCAGGCATCCTGCCCCTGATTGAGAACATCAAGTTCTGCAAAATTGCCACACAGATCCAGGACATGTTGGCCATCACCCCGCTCATCCGGGCAGATGACCGTAGCAACATGGATGGTCAGCTCGTCAACTGGTACAGCAACCTCCCCTGGCTTCTCCGCACCACAGACCCTTGCGCGGAGCCGCTGTATATTGCCCGGTGCATCATGAAGTGGCGGTACCAGAATCTCCGCATGCTACTGCATCGGCCAGTGCTCCTCACCATGGCCAGTAACAGTGTGGGCGCCCAGGCGGCTGAGCAGGACTTTGCCGCTGTGGAGACGTGCCGTGAAATGGCCAAGGCCACCATAGAGGACATCTCGCGTGAGTGGACACGCAATCAAATGTCGGGATGGAACGCGGTGTGGTTCCTATACCAGGCCGCTATGATCCCCTTGGTCAGCATCTTCTGGGAGTGGAATAGCCCCCAGGTTCCTGAGTGGCAGAAGCAGATTGAGACTATTCTAGAGCTGCTTGATGCTATGGAGGACTGGTCCCTTGCCGCACGTCGCAGCCGCGAGGTGGTGTGGCGAATGTACGAGGCAAGCCGACAGACCTCGGCCTCGCGAGGGACCGACAGCTCCCTCCAAATAACCACCGAAGGCTTGATGATGAACGATACCGACTTCCACCTATCCCCCATTGGGCTAGAGTCGGAGGATATGATGGGTATGATGGATCAGCATGGCCTCTGGGACCTCGACGGCATGCACTGGGGACAGAACCAAGACTCTCTGTCGGCCGACGGCGGTATGTGTGACGTTCACGACGGGATGATAGGTATGGATTATACCGCAATGGGCAATCCCGGGCCAATTATGGACCCTGCATTCTTTGTTCAATAACGGGATGAGGTCACTCAGGCCAGCATTACAAGGATCTTAGGTGGCGCAGGAGCTTACCTGCAGTGTATGTACGGGAATAGATTAGGCCAAGGATGCCTAGAAGGAAGATGAAAAGCAAGGGATCACTACATGCGGGAGAGCTGGAGGCCCCCTTGGCGTTATGGAACTTAGGGAATTGCATATTGTATATGAGAGGAAAGGGAATGGGCTTTGATTCAATGGGTGGCAGCATACAGGGCGTTACGATGTACACGAATACTATACCCCAAATTGGATGTTGAAGCGAACAGTCACCAAAACTAGGGGTTAAATGTGCCATGACGATAGAGGGTTAAATGCCAGTACTTGGAGCGGTCCGCCCATGGGGACGAAAAGATGTACACGCTTTTATTGGCTCACACTTAATCTACCTCGTGGCAAGGTTGGCGAGAATTGCGAGGAAATCAGAGACGGCTTGGTGTTGTTGGTGATAACGATGTTGTTGCCGCGAGGGCTGTGTCTTGGGGCAGGGGAGTCACACTATGGGCAAAATGTGCCATGTTCCAACTTCATGCCTAGGGTACTATCATGAAGATCATCTCCTTAGATATATTTGCTCTCATTTCCTCCCGGGATGACGCAGGACGGAGGTACTCGGCTTACCCGCCGTTCTTTGGCCGACAGCATGAGTGAGGACAATACCGGCCAGCTGCGCAGCTCATTCACAAATTCTCAGGCGCCACGGCCAGGCTTTGTTAAGCTTCATTGGACCGGCAGAGGCCACAGGAACCGTCGTTTCACGTGCGGCCGCCCAGGAAAGGCACGGGAGCGGCAGGGGTCCGGTATCAACTACAAGTAGTAATAGTAGTACTGCTACACCCATACGAGGACGATCGAAGTTGAACGAGTACCAATAATCTGGCTGGGCGGGCCTTGGTCCCGGAAAGGGTGGACCCTTTTTGGAGATGTACCAAGACCTTCTCCGAAACGGCTGCCGAAACGACCATGGTGTTCACTACTGCGCACCTACTCCGTGCTATGGTTCTTCAACCTTGTGATATCCGGGTGCTGGCAACCTCTAAGGGTATACTACTACAATCATTCGACCCTTTCATTGGATGCACTGCAGTTGTTGATGAGTGGTGGGAGTGATCATTGCCACCTGTTTCGGTATTGATTATGCTGGAGATCGGCGTTTATGAGGATGCAATACAGCTCCTCCCATAAGACAGACCCTCCAGGCAGTGTCCCAACTTTCAATTCGAACCCACCACTATCCACCACAAGCAGGTATTTCTATGGCTAAGGTAATATAATGCATTCCCTTATGCCTCTTATGATAAGCGTAGATCAATGGCCATTCGATGGCAATGTTCCCGGGCCAGTTTAGGCTAGCTTTCAACTGGCGTCGGCGGTGCGTTTCTTGCCCGACTTTTCTTGTGATGCTCCTCGCGATACTCCTCGTGGTGGCCTATTATCATGAGCCTTATTTCCATTTGCTTCCCGTTTCAACGCTATATGATACAGGTGCTAAGTCCTAGTAAGTACCCCATGTCTTGGCTACGACCAAGGTATGTATTATTATTTTTTAGTGTGCTGGTGCAATCACATCTCTGCAGTCATTCCCAGGGATTCCGGGAAGGATGGTCTGCCCGGGGGCAGCGTAGGCTACACCCATCCCCTCGTTTAATTAGATACCATCAGAGTAACTCTTCTAGCGTGCGGACACAAAGCTGATAAGCTAGGTCGGGTTATAACATTCACTCAAAACCAGAAAAGAAAAGAAAAGAAAGAAAATACAATTCAATTAGCTCATAGCACCCCTTCTGAACCAGCCGCTAGGCTTTGTCAAGGTCATTCTTGTAGATGAGGCAGCCGACGTTGATGGTGACTGAAGAAAATTCCATTCCCCTCGGCGGCAACACCGCACTGCCACTCCCGGTTTCCATCTGCGAGTATGTGACCCGAATTCTTCACGGTACTCCAACGCCACTTTCTACCTCCTAGTAGTACTTGGATACTTGCTAGGTTTGATCAAGCTATCCTATATCAGCCTCTCCACCTGCACCCACTTACGGGGTTCTTAGTATTACCAAGTACTTAAGGTAGCTGGTACTTATCTACTAGCAGCACTGGTACTCCAGCAGTACTTACGCGGGCGACCCCCGTTTTTGGAGACGGCGGAAGGTGCTAGACAGGCTCTCGACAGAGTATAGATTCCTTCCAGAGCAACCGAAATCTTTTAGGCGGTCAGGAAAGATCTCAATACCCTTTAGAAAGCCTGTCTGCGCTTTTTAACCGTCCCCAAAAACGGGGGTACCCGCGTAAGTATGTAGGACTTCGGGCAACGAATCGCTGCCCCTGCCTCCTGACGCCTAAAAGACGACTAGCAGGAAGGAACCCACCGAAGCAGGGAAAGAACGAAATAATCTAAGCTTCTAGCCTCCAGGATGTTGAACTCTAGAGGCAGCCCAAAAAATCGTCACTTCAATATGGCCCAGATTCTCTACCTATGCTTCAGACCAACGTCGTCATGTCTAAAACTGCCTGTACCTATCCCACCTGATGCTGGCCCCCTTGTTTAAGACCCAATCATTCACCGTGATGGAGCACAATTTGACCTGCAATAATCTTCAGTGCAGGAGCGAACTATCAGAGCGTGCTCTCGTTACCACCTGCAGGTCGGTTTCAAAGCCCATCATCCTAGTATCAACGCATACATTAACCGCGCTGACGTTCAAAGCCACATTTTCTGCCTCCAATGCGCCCACCAGTTCGGAGTCACCAGTCAGCACCCGGGAAAGCGTCCCAACTGCCCTGCCTGCAAGTCCGAGCTGCCCAACCCCGACGATGCCGTCATTACCGACCTCAATCCCAGCGAGGACTACAAGACGAGTGTACTTAGCGGCCTCAGTCCCAATACTGTCATGGAATGTGCTGGGAGAGCACTCAGCTTCTGGGCTTACCAGACAACCCAGGACATCTGTTACCAGCAATATCTCTATAAGACTTTGTCCGAAAAATACTCAAATCTCCATGTCCATCTCGAAAAGACTATCAACGACGCCAACTCCAAGATGGAGAGTCTTCAGAACAAGCTCAATAGTATGAATACGCCACCCTGGTGGTTTTCGCCCAGCACTGACAGTTGGTCGAAGCGATGGCAACCGAACGAGAGGCCTCCCGACGAAAATATGAGGAGCTGGCCCAAGCTTATAGGGAGAAAACCCGAAAACTGCTCCAGACACAAGAGCTGTATGACAAAGTCAAAAGAAAGGTCGAGATGGGCCACCTTCAGCGCGCAGCGTCCGATGCTGTTGACTCAACGGTTCACAATGCCACTCACCAGATGTCTCGCGGAATTGATGGAAGCTTCCACAATCGTGGCTCGGAATACCAGCAACAGGCACCGTCTTTCACACAGGGCCCTAAATTTGGGCCCCTAGAAACCATAAAGTCCGGGCTGCCCCTTGGCAACACCCCCCATCCAACCGACGAAACGCGTTGGGCAAGGCCGGGCGGTCCTCGTCAAAGTAGGGCTACTACGACCCATCTAAAGCCCCTCGCTAATCATATTAGACGAAGCTTTTGTAGACCATATAGGGAGCACGATGCGACAAAGGCTTGGACATCCAGGACCTGTGAAGGCGCCAGGCTTCCGGGGGTTTAGAGGAACACCTTTGCCTGATCAAAAGACGAGCCATCACACCGAGACGAATGCTCCAAATTTTGCCAGTCATCGCACTGGTTTAGCAGGGATTGGTTTAACGCCTGGTCTCAAAGTCAGCCAACCTGCGAGCATCGTGGGATCGGACACGTTCGCTAAGAGCCACTAAATATGCCTTAGAATGATATTGCTGGCCCGGATCTTGATTTTTCCCTCCCCTATCCTTCGCCAATCAATTCTCGGAGAGACCCCACATTCTTTACCAATTCCGGAGGACTTGGCGGATTTGCTGCGATAACCAGGGAGAGGCCCTCGGACAACCCAAGTTGACAAAGGCTTAGGGTGGCATCCAAATGCGCTGGCATCATTGTTCCCCCCCCAGACGTTCAAAAACGGATTAAAGACTTTCATCAGAGTAAAGATTGCGATTTTGAAAGAACAAAGAAAATCCTGCAAACATTCTTTATATGCCCACTCGGAGAACTTTTGTTCAAATCGCAGTTTTGCGGCTTGTGGGTGATCCTAGCTTAGGGTAGTATATATGTATATATCTCCAGGTGCTCAAAGGTCACCAAATGTGCGAGCCTCCTGATATGAACATAAACTCACAAAATGGGGAACTTTAAACGCTACAGATTTATAAAATTGCTTCCCAAGAAGTTACAGAGGAGTGGCTGTCCAAAATCGCTCCACGAAATCCTCACAGTGGCTGGACTTCGCACGGCGGGTATCAATTTGCCGCTGACGTTGCACAGATCCTCAGGCAAGTCAGACATTAGTTCGTCTAGGATCATTTCTCTCACCAAGTTCCCTGAAGTAACAGAGGAGCCACGGCAGCGAGAAGCAGACGAAAAGGAGCCCTTCCAGAGTTCTGTCATTCCTAGCAGGTTGGAACAGGGAGGAGCTAGTACCCTTGGGTTGTTTCTCAACACAAAACAGCCAAGAGAGGGGGCTGTCTTGAAAGAGCTTACTGAAATGTCACTTGCCCGGGATTTGGCGACTTTCAAGCAGTATTTAGATCGGGAGAAACTCGGACAGCAACATGAAGCTCTGAGATCGCACCCAGTGCTCCCTATGCATGGGAAGAAAGGTCGTGGAAAAAACTAGTAGCTAGCACCCTAAGCAGAAATAAACGACGAAACATACCAATATTACGCAACCAAGTATCGTCGACTTAGGGAGCGGAGCCTGTTAATTCCTACCGGCCATGGATGAACTCTTCGACATTCGTAGGATGTCATAGCATCTGCCACGGCAGAAGGACGGCACATGCACATCCTTACCGAAGGGTATAATAATTTCAATGATTACTACTCGAAGCAGGCATGAAGCGGCTCATGTGGACAGTATGTTTCCGGTGGTTGCCGGGCTTCCTTTTAAGGCCTGGTTGGTCTTCCGGAAGAAGGACGCTGGCCCTGGACAGAAGGGATCATCCCTAGCAATCCATAGGTAACAAACGGACCAATGGCCTCCGTCACTTGTCGATCAAATATGGAGGTAGTAGATTAGTAGAGGATAGAGTGGTGTTAATAGCGAGAAGTATCCGTCAGCGTTGCAGTTGTTTCGCTGTTCATCGTGTTTGGCAGGTCGCGGTGGTTGCTCAACTTGCTTTGCTGGACGAATGGGTGGGATTGTGTTCGTACGAAACGGATTCGCTGGGTTATCAGTCACACATCTGGAGCGGGCAGTCGACAATTGACACGAGAACAGACAGAGCCAGCATGGCCGGAAACGGTTAGCGTTGAAGTATTTTTACGAGGACTTGCAGCAGATGGCGTTATCTCAGTGGCCAAAGCGCTGGCTGTAAGTACTCCATAGCGAGTTAAGGCCCCTGGAATCTGGTTTCTAGAATCCATAATTTGTATACGATTGGCTGAATCGGGGAACGAAGTCTTGGTTGTCAAGTGGCCAGACAGTGAGCCGAAGTGATGACCGCGTCACCGCGATCCCGTCTTTTCCAGGCTCCATTTCCGTCCCCACCAAGTGCTGCTTGTACTATTACGCCTTCTGAAACTTGATGACAGAATGCAGCCCATCCACCAACAACTACTCATAGTAGTACCTGTTCCGCTTGATCGTCGATCACCCAAATTGTGCTCATCCCACGCTCGCTTGTCTATCTTATCTGGCTTGGCCAAGTGCCTCTGTTCTGTTTGGCTCTTTATTCGCTTGCTCCTCTTTCGTTTTGAGTCAAGCCAGGAACTTTAATTAGTTCTTATCTACCGCGCGTTGTCTGCCCATCATCTTAACCTGCAGGCCAGCTCTCCTGAAGCGAACAACGACGGATCCCCCGGCGTGCTTGCAAAGCAGCATATCCTTCGACGAGCGATATCCTTCTGTTTTTCTGGTCTTGATCGATTCTATCGCGGAAAGCGTGTTCATCTGTGCTCGGTGTTGCGATCCATAAGTCGGTCGCCGTTTGATCGTGCCCATCCAGCCAGCGCCCCCCAAAGGTGCGCGAACGCCAATGGGCAAGCACTGTACGTGTGGTTCTTCCTCCATGGATAACCCTCTCATGCTACAACGGAGTTTTTATGCCGCGCTCCAGTTCACAATGCTGACACTCGTTGTGTAGCCCAATATGGTGTCATTCTCGACGCTGGTTCCTCGGGGACCCGTCTGTATGTTTACAAGTGGAAAACCCCTTCGAGGGCGAGCAAGAAAGCTTCTCCAGAAGAACTTCACAGCTTGCCCAAGCTGAAGCTCAAAGAGAGCAAGAAGATCCACCCAGGAGTGTCGACTTTTTCCGATAATCCCGGTGACGTGGGCGGCAACCATCTCAAAGAGCTCATTGATTTCGCCGTCAACGAAATTCCCGCCGAAAAAATCCCCGAAACCCCCGTGTTCCTTCTAGCCACCGCTGGCGTTCGATTCCTCCCCGATCCCGAGCAAAAGGCTTTGTTGGCGAGCATCTGCTCTTGGCTTCAGAAAGAGACGCGCTTTGATCTCCCAGACTGCCGGCAACACATTCAAGTGATATCGGGCGAGACAGAGGGTCTCTATGGATGGATTGCAGCAAACTACCTGCTTGGCGGCTTCAACCACCCCCAAGGAGAGGGAGCCGGCCCCGAGCAAGGACACCATCACACCTATGGCTTTCTCGATATGGGTGGTGCGTCCGCTCAAATAGCGTTTGCGCCCAACGCTACCGAGGCCGAAAAGCACGCGGATGATTTGAAATTGGTCCGGATGCGGCACCTCGATGGGAGTCCAGCCGAATACAGGGTGTTCACAACGACTTGGCTCGGATTTGGCGCGAACAAGGCTCGAGAGCGTTTTGTGCAGAATCTCCATGACCAATATGGCGATGCGAATGAGCTCCCCGACCCCTGCCTTCCCATTGGCCTCCGCACAACTTTGGACGGCAAGCCCGTTGATGATGCAGATCCTTCCAACACACAAACATTGGTTGGGACTGGCAAGTTTGACGAGTGTCTGCGCTTGACGTACCCCTTGCTCGAAAAGAACGCCCCGTGCGATGATAATCCATGTCTCTTCAACGGCCAGCATGTTCCGGCCATTGACTTCAATGTCAACCACTTCGTTGGTGTCTCGGAGTACTGGCATACAACTCATGGGGTGTTTGGAGGAAAGGATAAAGCATACGACCTTGAGGTGTACCAGCAGAGTGTTATCGATTACTGTAGCCGCGAGTGGTCTGACATCGAAGCCGACGTTCTGGACAAACGTAAGAAATCACCCGCGAGGAAAGCCGAGGATGCTAGGGACGCGTGCTTCAAAGCGTCCTGGCTCATCAACATGCTCCATGATGGTATCGGTATCCCACGGGTGGGATTGGATCCCCCAAGCGCCAATAGCACCTTTGAACCCGTCAAGGGCTATGAGGACTCGTTCCACCCAGTGAACAAGATTGATGGCGTCGAGGTCAGCTGGACCTTGGGCAAGATGGTTCTCTATGCAGCCGGACAAATACCTAGCAACGGAAAGCCCCTTCCCGTCGGCTTCGGATCAAATGTAGCATCAGACATCCCAGAGGACTTCGTGCCTGCCGGATCCATTCCTTTGTCTCCTCTCGCCGACATCGATGGGGATGATGACGAGGACGATGACGAGGACGAGGACCTTCTTGGTAAAGTCAAGCCAAGTCACCAGTCAGCATTCATAATTTTTGTTATTCTTGTCGTCGTCGTCGTTCTTTTTTTTCGCAAGCCAGAATGGAGGAGAAAACTCTTCAGCTTTAGCCGGCGACGAAGATCCGGACCAAGTCAGAAGCCAAGTAGGGGTTTCTCGCTGGCGAGCAAGCTCTTCGGCCGTGGCTCGCATCATTACGAGAGGGTAATGGAGGAGGGCGAGGCTGCCGAATTTGAGCTGAACGGGGTTGATTCCGATGAAAATGACCAGTCAGACAGCAGCGAGGCTTCGCGGGCAGGCCGGGCATCTGGTCTTACAACGCCAAAGCTCGAAGCTGAACAATTCGCGTCGGAGCTACAGCCGCCCTCCGCAATGGACAGGCGCGGCCTGGTCGTCAGAACCGAGAGCCGTGAGCGACTAGCTAGCGTTGGCCGTCGTAGTAGAGCGGGCAGCCCTCAACGACAAAGAAGTTATCCTCTTACGCCACTGGAGCAAGACTAAGGGCGGGATGTGAGATGATAATGGGATTCCGCAGCATGCGATTTTTGTGGTTATTGTTTTGGAAAGGGAAAGGGGCCAACATCCCGGGGTGTTTATTTTACAAGGGGGATGGGCAAGGAAGGATTGGTGTTTTTGGCATCGTCAGCGGGACACGGAAGAATTTGATCATTTTACTGCTGCTTAACTGGAACTTAACTCCGACTCTCGTCAACTCATCATTGTTTAAATGCTGGCGGGGTATACGTACATATTATTTGGTATATATTAAAATACTGACCATACTTTTATGCTTCCACCCTACACATATATTTTAAAAGGTTACATGACTGCTCTTGCGGGAATGATGGGGGGGGGGGAGCCCTTCTCTGCCTGGCAGATAATACCGAACATCGTGTCTAATGACTGTTCTTATACACCCAAAAATTGCCAGTCGAGTCATAATCCTTATTTGGAGGAAACTTGTGACTGCGTTTCCGATACTTTTTTTCAATCTGTCTGCTTTTCTAAGAAGCTAGGATCTGCGCGAATGCGAGATTCGAATCTTTTCCACCAGTCCTCGAATGCTTTCAGAGGAACCACCTCGACACCGCCGGGGCCGGCAGTGCCGCTGAAGCTAGCCAGAAAGTTGAAGGCATTTTGGATAATGCGCTGAGCGAGGACAACGGTGGGAGGTTGCGTAGCGCCTCCAGGGGACTTGGAGGCGGCGAGCTCCTGGAGGCGTCGGGCAACGGCTTCTTCGGATTCGACCTCGACGCCAATCACGAGACCGTCAGCGCCGGCGTTGCCGACCTTGAACATGGCGCTCTCCTTTCCTGGCCCGATGCCTCCGAGAAACTTGAAGTTGGGGTTCCCACAGGTAACATCATTCGCAGTGGCAAGGTATATGGCGGCAGCAGTGTTGAGCGGGAGAGAGACGTTGGGAAGGAGAAAGACGACGATGTGAGAGAAGGGTTTGGTCGCTGGCAGGGCATAGAGAAAGGACGTTGGCGATGGCGTCGATGTCGGCTCCGCAATGAGCGGCTGGCCAGCGGGAACGATTCCAAAAAGGGGGCCCGACATGATGAGTTGTTGCTGGCTCAGCACCTGGGAGTTGATAAGAGGCGATGGACCCTGCTGACGTTGACGTGCTGCGCTTGGCGATGTCGTTGATGGAGGTGAGGGGCAAAGTGGGTTTGTTACACGGCGATGAGCTTCGAACTTCGAGCCCAACTGGGTAGGGTTCAAGTCGGATTTGAAGAAAATTAAGGAGCGAGAAACAATATATCGTATGGTCGAAAGCAGTTTTAGTATCTGCCCTCGATGAGCTTTAGGGTTACCTAACGAGGCGCAATGAGCAAGTTACACAAAGGTGTGTTGAATGTGGGCCGGATGATGCCGAGTTAGGGACTTTCCTGCCCTCTCAAATAAGTCTCCCCATTTGGCTTCACCGAGATGCTACATTCTCGCGCAGAACCCCAATCCTCGGTACCCAGTTCAAGCAAAGAATTCCTACCTGGGTAAGGCAATTGTACGGTCACTCGTCCCCGGTATAAATTGCCTCTTCACCCCCTACACCCCGCCAGCATCTGATTTACTTTTTTTTTTTTTCCAAACAGCTTTCAGTTGAGGATTGAACGTCTTGTTGTCAAAGTTTTGATCAAGCAAAGTAACCATGAGATCGAATATCGAGCTAATCGGGGATGTCGACGTGTAAGTCCCTCGTCGTGGTGTGATGTGCTGTGTGTTTCTGAGCTTACCGGCACCGACAGGTTTCCCTACGAGGACAGAAGTCCCGATGAGTCTCGGCAGATGCGCAGTGGCCTGTGGACGCTCTTGTGGGAAGACGATGAAGGGACGTACCCCATAGGATATATCCTTGACCGAGTCTTCCGCGAGCTCATCCGCGTCCCTGTCAGCATTAAGGGTGAGATGGACTTCAACGAAAAGAACCGTACCATCATGCTCTTCCAAGGGTTCCAGACTGAGGCTGGGAGGACAGAGAAGGTGGCCGAACTGACAGGATACTGGCGCAAGAAGGAAACTTTCAAGCTTCTTCGCGGGTGGAGGAATGAATTGTGGCCCGTCTACGGACGGAAAGGGGAGCTGCTGTTCAGCATGGAGAGAGCAGCCATGGGCTTGATAGGCACGATGAGATATGGTGTCCACATGATTGCCTATGTTAGGGATGAGAGCGTTCCATATGGTTTCAAACTTTGGGTGCCTCGCCGAGCAGCCAACAAATCGACGTTCCCAGGCATGCTTGACAATACCGTCGCCGGTGGTCTTGCGACTGGAGAAGACCCCTTTGAGTGCCTCGTGCGCGAGGCCGACGAGGAGGCCAGTTTGCCTGATAACGTTGTGCGCGCACGGGCCAAATGCGTCGATGTGGTCACATACATCTACATCACGGAGGAGGAGCGCGTGGGCGAGGCCGGCTTTATTTACCCCGAGTGCCAGTGGGTATATGATCTAGAGCTACCTGCCGACGTCGTCCCGCAGCCCAAGGATGGAGAGGTTGAGGAGTTTTGCCTGTGCGATATTGACGAGGTAACGAAGCAGCTCGCCGGTGGCGAGTTCAAGCCCAACTGCGCCCTCGTGACCATTGACTTCTTCATCCGCCACGGAATCCTGATGGAGGAGAATGAGGCCGACATTGAAGATATCCAGCGCAGGATACATCGCGAAATGCCGTTCCCGGGTCCACACAAGAGTCAGGATCTCAAATTCTGACGCATTTGCGCTTGCTGAATATCACAATAATTCGGACTCGGGCTCGGAGGTTTGGGAGAAGATCGCGGAAGTTCGTGGAACGTTTAGATATCTCGCTCTATTAGCGGGCATAGATCGGGCGAGAGAGCAGTGTCGTGAAATAACCCAAATTTTGAATATGCTCCCAGCTCTGAAGCAGGGTCTATTTCTTGATAAGGAGGTAAACGTTGTCCACTCGCAGGGGCGTTAGCTTCTTAACGGGGCCTTCAAGTGACATGAGCAATCCTCCGAAAGAGATATAAGCGTTGCTGCCTACGTGTTAGCCTAAATCGAGGGGATAGGGTGGCTGCTAGGGAAACATGGGTCTACATACATAGTCTTCCCGTCGTATGTCTCCTCGAACTTATAGATCTTTCCGTGGCAGACATAGTCGTAGAGGTCCGCGATAGTGGCCGCTGCATCGCCTCCCTTGCCCACATCCCGCCAGCCTTTCTCGTCGTCCTTGCTACCGTCGAGGGAGAGAGTGGTGGCGAGTACAACGTGCATCGTCTCGCCCACAGCGCAAGGGAACAGCTCGATATTTATGTCGAGTGTCATTGCGGTCTGCTCGTCGGTCGACTTGCACACAATGCGAGCGACACGGTCGTACTTGGACTGATCATAGTCGTTCACGATGAAGGCATCCTCGAAGAGGGTCGCATCACCGCCCTGGCCGGACATCGTTGGAGGTAATCGCGACGCGGTAGGTATTCAACAATTCGGGACTTGAGTAGCCGGTGCACCAGCGGCTTCACGTGTTCGGCCTTTCTACTTGTTAATTGTTGATCTTCAATATTCAGTCGTGTCGTGACGAACAAACAGCGAGCGTCCTGGAAATTTCCTTGGTAGAGGTGGTCAATCGAGGATGGCACAGAAAAGTCGGGTATGCAAAAAGGCATGACTGAATCGGGGCAATTGGCGGGCTGTTTTGCGGTTTTACCCCACCACCGTACTACCACCACCACCGCCACCACCATCACCACACACCCAAAACCCGAGAGCCAGAGAGTTCCATGACATGGAAGTCGAACTAGAACGCACAGCTCTGTAAAACTCGATCGTCGCTCGTTTAGGTCCGTCTATGAGGTTTGCAACAACAGAAAACACCGCTTTGTGCCTCGCAGGATTGAAGCCACAATGTCCTTCCGGAAAAGAAATGTTGTTATTGGGAGCCCCAGCACCACATCTAACTCTTCACTTGCTCGACACGACAAAACACTTGCCCCCGGTGTCAGACCTTCGCCGCTAGATGGAAGGCTTACTACGTCTTCGGGGACTTCTTCACTGGATCAGCTTGTTGCAGGTCATAATGGCCTTCCTCTGGGCACCTCATTGCTGATTCAGGAAGCGGGTACAACGGATTTTGGTGGTACTCTCCTCCGCTATTTCGCAGCGGAGGGACTGGTTCAGGGCCATCATGTTCATTTACTGGGTTACGGTGATACCTGGCGGAGGGAGTTGCCCGGGCTTGATACTGGTAAGAATTCGAAGCTGGGCGCAAAGGAAACGACACCGGACGACAGGATGAAGATCGCATGGCGGTATGAAGCCCTGGGAAACCCGAGTCCTAGAAATACACCCTCCCGAGGTATGTCCAACTATCCTGCAAAAATTACAGCCTAATTGCTCACACATAATGTCCCAGGATCCCCATCATCTTCCGATTCTATGAGTGGCCAGGGAGGCACTCGGTTCTGTCACGCTTTCGACCTCACCAAGCGCTTGGAGAACAGTCACATCCAAGGGAAGCTTTACACCACTCAAGTCAGCGACACATGGGCCCGGCCTAACCAGTCACCTTTCAAACGCTTCCTGGCCGAGCTTGTGGCCAAGGTAGAGACTTTCCCACCCAACACCATCCACAGGATAGTTGTTCCTGGTCTCCTATCGCCAACTCTCTATCAAGCTGCGGCATGTCGTCCGCAGGAGGTGCTCCAATTTCTCCATGGATTGAGATCCATTCTGAGGCAATATCCGAGTCAACTCGCAGCCTTAGTGACACTTCCAGTGTCCTTATTCCCGCGTTCTACAGGACTCAATCGGTGGATGGAGCTTCTATCCGACGGCGTCCTCGAACTGATACCGCTACAACACCAAAGCCAGATGGCTTTGGAACCAGGCAAAGAAGATAAGTCCCAAGGATTGCTACGAGCACATAGTCTACCCATATTCCATGAGAAAGGGGGCGGGCTCGAAGGGTCGTGGTCGAGACAGGACTTGGCCTTCAAGCTGAGCGCTTCTAGTGGTTTGGTGATCACGCCATATAGCTTGCCCCCCGTGGGAGAAGAGGAGGGCACGTCTGCACCTTCCAAGCCTGGCGAGGGCAAAACAAAGTCGCTTGATTTTTAGTTTTACGCTCTGCATTGCTGTTTAAAAGCTGCCAGTTGGTGGACCACAGCGATGCATGCCACGATTCCCACCCCCACTTCACATATCGGCCTTATTTTCCAGGATGCACACCACCACCAAAACCGAAAAATTTGGTGCACTCTTCAAATCTCCATCATCTTCCATTATCACAACACAACCACAACGCCAAACCAGCGCTCAACATCCCATAATTGACGATGGCCGGTAAGTTTCCCTCCCTCCTCTCTCATTCTCTACGCTTTGTCCCTAGACATTATGATTATGAACCTGAATCTGTCAATCCCCTGAATATCTGTGACGACACAACTCAAAATTACGAAGACGACTTATGACTTTCGTCTAGCCTTGCTCTCTGCCATAGAAATTTTGACCTCACCTGCCAGACTTGCGCGCTAACTTGAACTTCGTCTCAACAGACACTGTGACAGACGTGGCCACGTCTCGGCCTACTCGCATCTCGAAAATTGCCGGTCGGTATTTGGTCTTCGACCCTCTTGCAGTCGCGCTACTCCGTCGCGAGCAGAATACATGCGGCACCTTGGTAGGGACAGTGCCGCAGCAGCCTACTCAAAACATTTTTCTGGGTCTTCCTATCGAACTTCGGCCTGAAGAAGTCCAGTCGCTGGTACAGCGGGGAGCGGCATATGTCGTAGACGATGTCGCCGCTCATCAAACTGCCCTACACTCCGGTGATCGCAGACCCTACATTGAGTCTCTTCGCAGGAACAAGAAGGCAGCTCATAGGGCCGTGTCTGAAAGGAATGCTCAAAAAGCTGCAGAAGTGGTTAAGAAGCTTGGCCGTCCCCGAAGTTCTCCTGAAGAAAAAACAGTGAAGGGGACCGTCCGCGAAACTGATAGCACTTCTCCCCTTGAGAATCCTTCTCTAGAATCTAGCGACGTCAAGAGCGAGTCGCAGATGAGTTTTTGGGCAGTCACCCCTACTACCAGCACTGAGCTCATATCAACGGGCGCAGATCATAAATCTAAGGTCAACCAGGTGCCGGAAGCCCCCCTGGCTCGTTTCCTTCAAGACTCAGGTTACTATATGACACCAGGTCTCCGATTTGGCGCCAAATACAGTGTCTATCCCGGAGATCCTTTACGGTTCCACGCCCATTACATGGCGAACCAGTACGATTGGGATGAAGACATTCCTATACTTGATATTGTCGAAGGTGGCCGCCTAGCCACAGCAGTGAAGAAGGCATTTCTCATCGGAGGAGAGCAGCCGTTTAATGACACCGTATTGGATAGTCGTGCCGTGGTGAGAACGTTCAGCATTGAATGGGCAGGAATGTGACAAGATCGTATTACATGATTTATGCTGAATACTACTTATGTTACTCCATAAACCATATACCTAATCAATAAGTTCTGAGAATGAATAAGATATGATGTCATTGTCTGCTCGTATTGCATCCGTCGAATTTGATATGATATCCCTAACCCCAGAACTTGATGCTCAACAACGCCCATATATAGTACTCTTTAAACAACTCTAGTCTCCCCTCAAGGAACGAAGATTTTACTGAAACTCATAACCTCCCTCCGACAACACACGCATTTATCGAAGTTGTTCATAGCCAGAGAGACGCGGCAGTCATCGCATAAGCTGAGACAACGACAAGGCCAAACAATGATTGATCGGGGAGCACATTGACAAACCACACAATGTGGTCCATCACGTCCGAAGTCGGCAGCATCTGCCTGTGATCTGTCCCCATCGTTTGCCTCTCTTGAATCCTGACGCCGGCTTAGGAGAAGCTGCTCGAGTAGAGACTCTTCTTCATCGGGGCTCAACTTCGCGCTCCTTGCTGAGACGGTCCCTAGGCTTCCATGGAGGGAATGAGGGCCGGACCGTGAATTCGTGAGGATGCGAGTTCTCTGAAGCTGTTCCATGCGGCGAAACTGAGACCTCGTCATGACGTGGTCGCTTTGGAAATGCGCTGCTAGGGCGCGAGCACGACCTCGCTCCTCTGGACTCTTGGGCTGCAAAAGACTAGCAAAGTCATTCATCGAAAATGGGCTATCCATCTGAGGAGTCCCAGCACGCGATGTCCGGGGTGAGCGCTGGGTTGGTGTTCTCTGTCCGTCGTACTCGGACTCCCACTCATCCTCTGTGTGTCCATCCGTCGTCGTTGAAGTAATGACACTTGTCGTATCCCAGTCATCCAAAGAGTTAGGTTGAAAGTCGCCGCTTGAGTCATCCGGCCCCCACCATCCACCATTGAGCCAGTAGTTGTAGAGCTCAGTGTCAAGGTTCTCCTCAGACTGCTGCTGGCCCGTTCGTCTGAATTCAGCCTCTATATCTAAGGCGTCCGTGACGGCCGAGGAAGTATCTTTGCCAGATGCCAAAGAAGCGCCTCCGGTAACCGTCTTCGATTTGTCAGCTGTTTCATGCCCCTCTTTGGATCGCCATGCAAGTCGGAGAAGCCACGCCGGTCGTGCCCGGATACGAGCAACTCCCAAGAGCCACAGTATGACAACTGCCCCTAGCCTTGCAAATAACCTGCAGATATTGATTAATAACTCCAATGCCATAACCCATCGGGTGCTTCTTTCTGATGCCCCTATACCGACACGAAGACTTCGGTCTGCACGCGTGTGTAGGACTTTCTGCGCAGCACGCTCTCTCGAATATCCATTTGCGGCTATTGGCCCTCCCTCTTTGACAGGAACGAGGCCAATGGCACCTATTTGATCGTAACGGGAGGCCCCTGGCCCGAGTCCAATCCAGGTTCTCTGCAGCTCTTCGGCTTCTTGGAGGCGGGCTTCTTCTAACCAGGTACGGGGCTTGAGCCCCACACCACGGTCTTCGTTGAGGTAGACAGCTTCACTAGCCATGGTGACAGCAGCAAATCCGGCCCTCAATAAAGCCGTGTAGATATCCATCTCCCGCGTTATCCGGATCTCTGACAGGGAGACATTAGCCTGCATGTTCTGATGAGCGCGGAAAAGTCGCTGACGAAAGGTCAAGGGCAAGCGTTCTTCATCGGCAGGGGGTGACAGGGCCGAGAGAAGTAGGCCAAAGGCATAGATAGATAAGCACATAAAGATCCCTACAAGGACCAAAATATGCGGGATAAGGCCAATGATGCAGACAGTGGGAAACCTAAGAAGACCCTGCGATGTTGGATCATCGAGGTCAAAACTTATAGCATTCCACACAAGCGTTGCCATGAAGCAAAAGGCCCAAAACCCTGTGTTTACCAGCCGATATCTTGCCTGGAGGTCGAAAATCCCAAGCATGTGGCTCGATATGTGCGTGAAGGACGACAAGAGTGCCACAAATAGGACCTCTGGCGGCGTATTCACACGGCGCATGATCATTGATCTTGTTATAGCGATGGATGTGCCGGTGGCGGCCGTGCTCCCGCCCGAAGAAGCAGACTTGGGCACATTTCCCCAGCTGAGCTGATTGCTGATGGCAGCATCCGCCTCGGCGAATGCGAGTGATTGCTCAAAGAGAGTCATGGCGGTTTCGTAGGCATGAGGGCGGCCTTGAACAGCACAGGACAGTGTCTCAAGGAAATGGCTGAGGCAAAAGGTGCCAAAGAGAGGCCACAGCCTGGACAAAGATCCACGGAGATTGTGAGTTGATTCACTGTCGGTGGGAGGGATCATCTGGACGGCAAGGCAGGACTGTTCGTCGGTAGCCCCCAGAATGGTAGCGGCTAGAGAATTGAAAAACCTGTTATGATACGAGAACATTAAGTCGGAACTCCTTCCATGGTTGCCCCATCGTAGCTCAGAGAAGCTCGGAGACGTCTGGCACTGTAGCGATTGTAGTAGGCGTACGGCTTGCATAGCGATAAGCAGAATAGGCAGGAACCGAAGAAGCAGCCTGACAGTCCACCTTAATCGAAGGCGCCGCCGAGTCGCAGCATATATATGGGTTCGGTTGAGGATGATAGCCATAGCTACGCAGGCCAAGGCCCATTTACTAGTAGCATAGCTGAAGACACTGCCGAAGCCACGGGTGCCATCAACCGACAAACTCGGAGCCCTGGAGGCCGCATCTGTAGGTACCCCAGTCCGGCTTGCCGTTCCAAGTAGAATGTCGGCTTCTGTAGGGCGCATGTTGATGTACAGATTTGGTTCGAGGTCAACAGCAGCGGTAGGCACGATCCGTTGGTTCCTGTCGGCTTCTAGGGCTTCATTGAAGTTGATGTAGTATCCCAGCTTTAGAAGCATGCGGGGGGCAGCCCAAACTAGATCCTCGAGGGAAGGCGCATAGCGCGTGACGTTTACTGTCCAGGCTGTCAAGTTGTACCAAGTAGTCGCATTGTGGAGGTTGGCGGTGGGGGTTGGTGCACCGGCGAAGTCGTTCATGGTAAAAAGATGGTGGCCGCTTCTTGCCGAGGCTTTGCTATTCTTCCCTTGTATCCAGCACCTTATTGTTTGTATTCGATCGTTCGTTCCGGTCTGGTCGATTGGGTCGTAGTGCTTGATACTACACAGGAGTTGGCGACGAACTCATGGTGCACCCCGGTGGAGGTGGGCGCGCCAAATGGGATAATCTTTAGCGGCAAGCGAAAGAGGATCAACACGCCAATAAGCGTAATGAAAGGGGAAATCCACAGTTGATTACCTCTGCGGGGTGCGTCTGGAAATGTAGGGCGACAGCTTGTTCAACCCGACCTCGTTAGGCGATGTGGAATGTGCGTATGGGGCGATGTGATGGCGAGATGATGGTTGAACGAAGGTTCCAGGCTCCGGTGACGTGCTGCAGCATGCTACCAACTGGAAGTGTGGCTGCTACCATCAACCTGCCATTTGGCAGGGTCCAGCCACACGGTGTCCTTTACCTTAGCGCTGATGATAATCGTTACAGGCATTAATGACGAAGCACAGCAGCTATCAATATTTGGTTTTGGTTTCAGTTCAATAATTTGATGGCATGATCATCCGTTGACTACACTAGACGAAGCAAGCGGTAGCTGAACGAAAAATCAAGCCGTAGAGCCAAGTCCAATTAATATGAGTACTTTTCAATAGGGCAAGTCTTGCGCCGGAGCAAGTTTGTTTTTTTGTTGGTTTTTTTTTTGTTTGGGGGGGGGGGGGGGGGGCTG